>VUQM01074597.1:30074-43866 GCA_015108615.1 Australoheros scitulus | reverse complement strand
GTTGTGGTATGACCTTAAAAAGGCCGTTCATGCTCGAAAACCCTCTAATGTAACTGAATTAGGACAATTCTGCAAAGATGAGTGGGCCAAAATTCCTCCAGAACGCTGTAAAAGCCTCATTGCAAGTTATCGCAAACGCTTGGTTGCAGTTGTTGCTGCTAAGGGTGGCCCAACCAGTTATTAGGTTTAGGGGGCAATCACTTTTTCACACAGGGCCATGATGGTTTGGATTTTTTTTCACCTTTACTAATAAACACCTTCATTTACAACTTGCATTTTGTGTTTACTTGTGTTGTCCTTGACTATTGTTTAAATTGGTTTGATGTTCCGAAACACGTAAGTGTGACAAACATGCAAAAAAACAGGAAATGAGTAAGGGGGCAAACACTTTTTCACACCACTGTATATCTGGAGAATTAAGCTATGCTGTTCAGTTTTTTAGGTCAAATATCTGCTACTATGACTTCAGGAATGTTGAATTTCAAAAATGTAGCTGAAGTTCAGTTGAACTCAATTTTGCTTGTAGAAAGGACCATTTCAAAGATACACAGTTGAAATTTATAACAGACTTCCATACATGGGGTGTCCTCGATACCACGAAACTACTCAAATCAGATGAAAAGTCTTAGAGATATTTGAGCTTAAAAATGGAGCAAATTTTGTGATATTCCAAAATAATTGTGGCATCTTTTTTGTTTACAGGCAGCGTCCACAACCTCTGAGTGGACGCTGCCTGGTCAGTAGACATGGGGACGACCTTATTACTTACTTTAAAAATAATGTCTCTTGAAGTGTGGTTCCTTTTCATTTTTGCCCCCAAAAAATCCAACTTGAGCCACACTTTGATCTGATTCCACTGATTTAACAAATACTTTGTTTCTTTCCAGCATTCCTACAACTTCAGGGACGCTGCTGCGATTTGTGGATTCATGAGGCTGACAGCAGTCACTGACTGAAGATGAGAAATGTATGAAAAGACCATCAAGTGTTTGTATGAAGACTGAATGAACCCATTTAAGTTTTCAGATACAGATTTTGTGCCAAATGTGTTACTGTCATGGGTTAATGAATTCTGTTGGCAGGACTTTGTCAGCTTTTGGTTTATCTTATAATAAAATGTATTTAAATGTTTCTTTTCATTATGTAAGAGGTTCTTTGTGTACATGGAGTTCCCAAACAAATAGCAATCAGTCTCAGTGCTGAAAGAAAGCAATCCAAATGTAAGTGTAAATCATTAATTTGAGGGAGAAATAAGTTGCCCATTTAAAAAATAATTAATTTTAAAAAACTGGAGCAATCAGAGTCTTCAAGCAACATCATGCTGTGTTACAAATGAATGAGCTTTCCCAACATACTGAGGAAAGCTCATCTTTCTGAAAGCTATTAATGTGCTACCTGCGGAAGTTTGAGGCTACCTAACTTTTAAAACAGATTGCATTATTGCTGTAGTTGTGACTGCTCAACTCATTTAATCTCTTCTGTTCATGTGGTCAAACAACCAACATAACTGGCATGCAGCATTAATCCTTTGCCTGTAGCGTATGAGCTGTATTTCAAACCCTTATTCACTGTAAAAGGGTCTAGCTCATTCTCAGCAGTAGCCACAGGCCCAATTTTCCTGTAGGTGAGAGCTCCTGACAGGATTTTCACATCCCACTAATAAGTCAGGAAATCTCTGTATCCCATCCATGTGTTCTTGACTCATTTGTTGAAGAACTGTTCAAACCACCCAGTTCAAACCTGGCAGTGTTCGGATGAAGTTGAGAGTAAACAACATGGATGATTTCAGGCTGCCAATTCTATGATAATATATGCTAATGAGATGCAGTCTTTTTCTCATGTCTGATTGGTTTAGCCTAATCATGTGATCATATTGTGCTGTGTGATTGGCTATGCCTACTTGACAATTATTGAATGAAATGGGGAAAGTGGGGATTCCCCATATCTAGCAACTGACCTAGGTGGCAGTAGCTAGATAGTGAGAAACTTGGGAATCCCAAATTTCCAGGTAAAGAGACAGTCTGTTTATAGTAACCTCAGTTCTAGGCTGCAACCTTAAAGTACATGTGATGCCAACTTCTGATTGTCTAATATGTTGGTCATGGATGACTCATGCCCATAATTGTACAGACTCTGACTCATCATTGAGCAATTTTAAAGCCATACATGCTCAACAGTATTGCTCAAATGTAAACACCATGGTTGCATTATGTTTTTGCATGATGCCTTAGGATTATAGTAATGTTATACATAATACATTGATATCAGCAGATTATGTGGTATAGGTGAGTAATATTCCTATACACACATAAGTATAATATAATGTGAATACCTTGTAAGGATGCATTATGTCTGGCTTATTGGTAGATTATATAAATAGAAAGACATTATGTAGTATACACAATGTAGTAACATAAAATGTTAAAATTTATTTGCAAAACTTTATTCCATGTTGTTGGTTTCCTTTGACAAATGACTCTTTATGTCTGAGGACACAGTATAATCTTACAGCTTTATTTTGATTAGCTGCATGTGATACATTTAGGGCACATCTGTAAATTGTAACTACAAAATGTGGGTTACACTCTCACTGCACTTTAATACAGAAAATATATTTAAATAATTATACACTCACTGGCCACTCCATAGGGTAGACCTGTCTATATTCTTCATGGCACAGATTCAGCAAGGTGTTGGAAAAATTGCTCAGAGATTTTGACCCATAATGGCACGGCAGCATCACACAGTTGCTGCAGGCTGGTCAGCTACACATCCATGATGTGAATCTCCTGTTCCACTGCATCCCAAAGGTGCTTTATTGGACTGATAACTAGTGACTGGAGGCCATTTGAGTACAGTGAACTCGCTGTCATGTTCAAGAAACCAGTTTGAGATGATTTGGACTCTGTGGCATAGTGGCTGGAGGATGTAGCCATCAGAAGATGGTTACACTGTGGTCATAAAGAGAATATGGTCAGTAACAATACTCAGGTAGGCTGTGGTGTTTTCAGTGATGCCCAGTTGCTACTAAAGGACTGAAATGTGAAAATATCCCCCACATCATTACACCACCTACAATCTGAACCACTGATACAAGGCAGGATGGATCCATGCTTTCAAGTTGTTTACACCCAGTTCTGACCATCTGAATGTAACAGCAGAAATCAAGACTCGTCAGACCAGACAATGTTTTTTCTAATTTTGTTCATTTTTACAGAGCCCGTACAAATTTTAGCCTGTTTCCTGTTCTTCGCTGACAGGAGTGACACTTGGTGTGCTTTTCGACTGTTGTAGCTCATCTGTTTCATGGTTTGCTGTGATGTGTGTTCAGAGATGCTCTTCTACATTCCTTGATTGTTACTGCTGCCTTTCTATCAGCTCATAACAGTCTGGCCATTCTCTGGAATTTTAAACGAATGCCTAATGCAGAGTATTTTGTTAAAATATTATTCTTGTGCCTACCAAAACTTAGCATCAATCTGTTTTATTGATATAACTAATCATATGTCATTTATCTATAAAACTAAAGAGTCACAACATTTTTATTTTCTCACTGCTTCATTCAGTCCATGAGAATAAATGACAATGAATCATATTAGGACAAATATTAATTACTGGTTAAGAGGTTATTGTACATGAAAAGTGGAGGCAATAAAACTCCACAGATGGTTACTTCAAGCTTTTTGTTGACAGCGAGGTGACACAACTGCCTTCACGAAGAGAAAGTGAAGTTTTTGGCTTACGTGCTAAATATGGTGGAGCTGAATGAACAGCAGGAAAGAGCAGCAGACTGTCAGCTCTGTTTTAAAGGTTTGAGACAATAGAACAAGGATTTCTTTTTGGCTAAAATACAGTATGTGTGCAGAGTATATTTGACAAAATTTCGTCCACTTAAAACAAACTACAAAGACTGTAAATAAACAAACCAAACAAAAAAAACATGGACAACCAGTGGAAGGAAAAGTTGAAGAGGTTCCACTTCCCATTTTACAAAACATCGATTTTAGAAGGCCTCAAGAAATTCATAGTCTCATCTCTACAGTATACATTGTTAGGAAAGAGCTAAGGTCCAAAATAGTCCAACCCCTTCTCTTAAACTCGACCCCACTTTAGTATAACTCTTGCAGCTACACATATGGAAGGACAGAATCTGAAATACATTGTTTGTGTGTGTGTATACTGGTGCATTTCTCCTGTTTCTTTAGCCACCCTCACCACTAGTGGTCATGTTCCCCTGTAACTGTTCCAGTGAAGGAAGTCTTAGAGGAGAGAGCACTTTTTCCCCCTCTTTTTGACAGGTGGAGGGCACAGGATGGTCCGGATGGCCTCATCAAACACAGTTTTAAGTCCACGCTGAGTCAAAGCTGAACACTCCAGGTACTTGACAGAACCTGAGGACATGAAACAGGAAGTCTCTGGGTTAATACTGGAATCTGACATCTTCCATGAATTATATTTAACCATTAAAAAAGTAAGAGAGATAACTTAAGTCATTACCAATCTCTTTGGCCATGGCCAGTCCTTGGGGATAGTTAATGGGAGAGAGTTTATCCTTCTTCAGCTTCTCTATGGTGTCTTTGTCATCTCTCAGATCCAGTTTGGTGCCCACGAGGATTATGGGAGTGTTGGGAGAATGGTGTTTCACCTCAGGGTACCACTGCACAGAGACAACAAGAGGTTTAACTTTCCACTTCTGTCTGTGTTATCTTGGAACTCTGTACTTTATTGGAGCTGCAACTAATTATTATTTGCATTGTCAGTCTGGTTTTTGATGAATGACCTTTCTGTGTGGACTTTGCAAGTTATCTGTTGTCCAATATAAACCAGGATACTTTGCCAGGATGTTGGCAATGATGTTCTGATATCTTGAGAGAAAACAAATAAATAAATAACAATAACCTCCCTCAGCAGAACATGGAAGCTCCTGTCAGGCATCATAGCAGCTAAGATGAACAGGCACCTGGCTCAATACATGAGTGGGGTCCAGGTTGGATTTGGCAGGGATACCAGAGGGGCAAAACACCAGCAATTGGTATATAGAGCACTCGCTCGAGACTTTTAAGACCAGACTGACCAACCTGTGCACCACCTGGATTGATTACAAGAAAGCATATGACTCAATGCCTCGCACATGGATCCTGGAATGCCTGGAACTACATAAGATCAACAGGACCCTCAGAGCCTTTATCAGGAACTCAATGGGGATGTGAAGAACAACACTAGAGGCCAACTTCAACCCAATGGAAAAAGTCACCAAGGAGTTTACCAAGGAGAGGCAGTCTTACAGTGCTATAATCCAAAGTGAATGTTGGAAATCAATCCTCCAATCTGAACAACATTATCAGTCATTTGTTCCAAAACAACCCGTTTCCATAACGAGCATTCCTACATGTGGCGTTGCACATCATACCAGTGGCTGTAGCTCAGGAAGTAGAGCAGGTCATCTACTAATCTGAAAGTTGGTGGTTCAATACCTGGCTGCTTCAGTCTGCTTGGTAAAGTATTCTTGGGAAAAATATTGAAGCGCTTGTGTGAATGAAGCATGTTTTACATATAAATAAAAGAATCAGTCTATTAATTTAATGTTTAAGCTTTTTCTATGGCATCTAATGCCATTTAGTCCCCAAACACAGAAATCTAAGAATATCCATATTCATCTATTTCTTCAGAATTCGCCAGAGAAAATAAACACATTCACACGCCCTTTCGTGTAAAACATGCCTGCAAAATGACCTATGAGGTCATTTTTTAAAGGAGGGGAGGCTCAAATCAACAGATTACTGCCAATGTGCTCATTTGTCTCATATTAAATACACTGTCGCAAAAAAAACCAAAACAAATCAAAGTAATACAGCCAGCTGTTTTGGCTCCTAAAGACAAAAACGCATCATGTATTGTTAAGTAATGTGCATTGGGATAGTTAGTTGGCATATTTATTCCGAGAAAAATGCAGCATTTTAATGATATTTTCCAAGTAGAAATTGCTAAACACTTGTAAGTTTCTCCACTTTGTTGTCTTTCTTTGGTTTTAAGTTGGAACCTTACTAGAAATGAATCTGCACAATAATCACCAATAAAACTGACTGTTGTTGAAGCTCTACTTTCCATGATGTTCGGATGTCGTGTCATGTCAGGAAATATAACTGCATCTTTCTATTGAGTTTATTGATTAGGTATCCATCTACAGCAGCTTGTCACTGTTCTGCAGCACAGACACTACATGTAAAGATCATGGTACTGACACTGTCAGACTAGTGAAACATAAATAGCATGACCCTATGCAGACACTTTTTCATAACACAGGCACTACTCACCTTATTACGGACATTTTCATATGAGGCGGGCCTCACAAGTGAAAAGCAGATAAGAAAAACATCCTGGTAAGACAAAGAAAATAAAGCAATCAGAGCCTCATTGCTTCATATTTTGATAGAAAAATGTAAAATAGCTGCAGAAATCTATCAAACCATGCAACTAATATGGAAATACAGCAAAGAAAGCAAAAGCAGAATTTGTACAATTCTAATGAGTTTGAAAGTGAATATTCAGTATGAAAAGCTTTTCTCTTCAACACGGTCTGAAGTGCTGCAAGTGCACCATAACCCAGTATTGTATGATTTTTTGTTGTTGTTGTGATTGTTGTACCGTCTGTGGGTAGGAAAGTGGGCGGAGTCTGTCATAGTCTTCTTCTCCTGCTGTATCCCAAAGGCCCAGGTTCACTGGCTTCCCATCCAACATAACATTGGCAGAGTAGTGATCAAACCTGATAGTGATGGAGTGCAAATAAGCCAAACTCTACTCACATAAAAGGACAAGAAAAGAGACACAGAACTGAAGTGGTAATCAACCTTTTATCTGATTTATTGTGATCTTTCTGCAGCTTCTGCTCTCTCTGAAAGACAACTCGCTTTTTCTGGATGAACCAAAAGCCTGTTCATCATCTGCCTGCTGAGCCACTTATACCACAGTTACAGCGATAAAGATCAATACTATGCACAGCTGGTCTAGAATCAGATTATGTGCAGGGCTTCCACATAACTTCCTGTGATGTGTATTTCTTGTCTAGTTACAGTCCACTGCTGTGATTGTAACCTCCCCTGCAAACCCAACTTTCATATAATGCAACATGATTCCAAGCTTCATCATGCACTTACTGTGTAAGGTGAATGGGGACCAATTACTGACCGCTAGTCTTGCATAAATAAATAATCAGTGCACTGCAGTCTCAGATACTCACACTGTGGGAATGTACTCTCCAGGAAAGGCATTGCTGGTGTAGCTGATGAGCAGACAGGTCTTACCCACTTCTCTGTGGGGAGAAGATGCTGGATTAGCATTTATTGATGAAAGGCAAAAAACTATTCTTTACATCTGTTAATGTCCAGGTCAAAAGATGGTACTGCTAAATAAACCCTGATCTAATACTTTGGGACTTATGTGGTTTAGATAAGATTGTTTTGGCAAGATAAACACATGAGAGCAGTAACACATCTTAGTACCCATACCACTAACAGTACTGTCAAACATGAATTCATCACTACATAAGACCTGTTGCCACTGATTTTCAGTCCAATTCTTGTACATTTTGGCATAGCTCAGCCTTTTCTCCCTGTTTCCCTTCCTTAAGAATGGCTTCTGGACAGCCACTCTTGCACTGATGGATCAGCTGAAAGGCCAGATGCATTTCTCAGGTTCTGCCTCAGCTCTTTCCTGGATTTGTTTCTGTTTCTTAAGGCCATGATGTTCAGATACTGCTCATCTGCTGTAGATAGTTTCTTAGGTCTGCCACTTCATCTTCTGTCCTCCACTTCACTTGTCCAGTTTCCTCATTATTTTTTTATTTTTTTTATTTTTTTAAGGACACAATGCACAACATGCTGAAATGTGACAAGTTTCTGACCAATAGCTCTTTGGGAATCACCTTGTCTGTGCAAAAATACTATTCCATATCTGTTAAACTCTGTTATCTTTGGCATTCAACTAAAGAAACCGGAGCAGATGTATTTTTATGACAGGCCGCGAGTAACAAAGTGCGTCAAAATACAATTTGAAACTGGTTCATTGCTAAGTTGTCTTGGAAGCAAAATATAAAAAAGTGAAAATGGTGCCTCAAAACGTTTGCACAGTACAGACTGACGCTGAGACGTCTACCAGGAACTAGACAGCAGCAGCGGCAGCCTACTTTACCAACTCTATTTGATCAGTATATTTTCCCAAGTCACCAGAAGCAGAGCACTGCCTGAGACAGCCTAAAAGAATTGGGTTGGTTTTTTTTGGTTTTTTTTAATCCCACTGACAACCCTAGAAATTTGCTAAGAACACAAGGTAAAAACCAGGTGAGAAAAAAAGCTAATATGAAGTGAACTTACCCGTCTCCGACGACAACGCACTTAATGGTCTGCATTGCGCAGCAGCTGGAGGAATGCTGTCAGCCCGGGAGCAGTCAGCATGAACTCGTTTCTCATCGCGCTGCTTTTACCTCGCAAGTCGGATTCTGGTGCTGGGAATGTCGTCCGCGTTCCAGTGCTCGGAAGAGCTAGGAAAACAGGCTTGTTGCACCATGGCAAGGTGGAGCCATTCATTAATTCTTTAATTCATTACTAGCAACACAACGCAGTACCTGCTTCCCGGATAGAGCCTACTCAGTTCTCTGTTATTCAGCAAGACATAAATATACAACTGTGATATTACAGAGAGTACAAGTATTACTGTATTACTACTGTTTACACGCAATGCTATCATATCGGATTGTGAAGTAGGTATTGATGGGACTTCTGCCTTTAGGTTTCCACAGCGGACCATCTCCCTTATCCTCTGCATGTCCTCCTTCACGGCATCCATGAACCTTCTCAGTGGTCCTCCTCTTTCCCTCTTGCCTGACAGCTCCATATTCAACATCCTTCGACTTCTCCATAGGAAATCCGCCTTGAGGGAGAATTCCAGATGAAAATTCCGACTTGGAGCTCCAGATAACTTCATAACTTTACCGATAAAGCATTATCTCTTTAGTCGCAAACAACGATGTATGTAGGAAGGAAATTCTCTATTGTGGCAACACAGCTAGTTTAGAAACACTTGAAAAACCAGGAAAGCTAGAAGGAATTCCCTCAAATAGACACAGACCCCCTGCACAAAGGTCAGAGGTCACTGGCAGAACCCTTCAGAGTAATCTATTGACCTTAAAGAAGAGGTCTGAGGTAAAATGTGACATATATTACTGATTGATTGATTTTTTTCTTAAGTTTATTTCTTTCAGAGACCATAAAACTTTGCACAGTACTTTCTATATATTAACAATGCACACACCACACTTGTAAGAATCATGTTTTCTAAGTTATAAAGATTTTTATAAATTTTTGACCAATAAATCATTAAGTTGACCTTAAAGACCTTGGTGGATGTAAACCAATTTCTAATGGACTGTTAACATGACCCCACTCTACACCTCTACAAAGTTTTTTACCAGGATTCAATCAAAGGTTTTAAAGTATCGTGTGTACAGACAGAATGACATGCACACGTAAATACTACCAAAAAAATAACCTCCTTGGCGAGGTAAATATTATCTGACTCTGCAGTTCCCTTCAGTTTCACACAGCAACATTGTGTTGCTTTTCAGTCTCTTCTGTTCATGTGGTCAATCAACCAGCATAACTGACATGCAGCATTAATTCTTTCCCTGTAATGAACTGTATTTCAAACCCTTATTCACTGTTAAAGGGTGAAGCTCATTTGCCTGTAGGTGTGAGCTTCTGACAGGATTTTCACATCCCACTAATAAATCAGGAAATCTCTGTATGCCATTCATATGTTCTTTGATCATTTAGCTAGCTGTTCAAACCATCCACCTCAATCCTCACAGTGTACAGATGGAATGCAAGTGTAGACCTGATTTGAAGGTCTTTTTTTAAAGCTAAAATTTTAATATCTCTGAAGGTCAAAAACTCAAATTGAAATGTTTTTATATATTCTACGTTGTCGGTTTCCTTTGACAAATGACTCATTATGTCTGAGGACATATAACCTATATAACTTTACACCTTTATTTTTGATGGCCTGCGGTAAATGGGGCATTCAGACAGGGATAGCACTTCCAGTGTGGGAGTCCGCTATGCCCTCTTCAGGTCAACTCACCCATCCTTGGTCATCATCCAGCTCTCACCTGTACCTCCAACCAACTGCTATCATGCAGCAGTGAGCACACCCCAGAACACCATTTCAGCAGACAGGCTAATCCAGGCGAGTGTAGTCGATGGGTCTGAAAACCTGAGTCATTTAGGGCTTAACTACCTATGCATGTGAAGACTGGATTCATCAGACTGCATCAAGGAAACCACCAGACTGATAGAAAGGCGGACCCAGCAATGTGCTGTGGAGTGCATTGAGGACACAGTATGACACAGAAGATGCTGTTGGCCATCTACAGCATCCTGCTCTATCCTCAGCTGTCTTGCCTCTGTCTTGCATTTGGATAAGGTGGATTAGGACGAGAGAGTGAGGCTGACAATGCTCAAGTCTCCCCAAGTCACGGTTTCAACCCTCTAGCGTACCCCTCCAATCCCGTGGTGATGGGCAAATGGCGAACCAGCAAGTGCGGATACACTCACGCTGCAGTCATGAACCTGCACACAGGCTGCTCAGGGCCAGGCCAGAAGCAGCAATGACGTTTGGTGTCTCTATGGGTGATGGAGCAGCCCTTTTAAGGATCACTCTGCTTACCTCCTAGCACAAGGAAGGGGCTTGAAAATGTGCCCTAAAAATTTGTTTCACCTCATCCTGGCCGGCTCACTGCAGCTGGTGGGGATCCCCTAGAGCAGTTGAAACAGAAAAGCACCAAAGCTGGACTGCGTTATCACCAGGAAGAGGTGATATTGATGACTGGAACAAAATTTGAAAAATAAAGAAAAATGTGAATGTTAATAACATTCAAAATTATTCTAACATATTTTAATCTATATTCTGCAGTATGGTTTGAGTGAAAGATTCAACAGAATGAGCAATGCTTCAGCCATTTTTGTGTTGGATCGAAGGAAAATGAGCAAAACAGAGTCTGGTTTTCAGGAATTTATTGGCTTTAAAAAAATAACAGCTTTTATCTATAAAACTAAAGAGTCACAACATTTTTATTCTCTCTGCTTCATTCAGTTCATGAGAATAAATGACAATCGTATTAGGACAAATATTAATTACTGGTTAAGAGGTTATGGTACATGAAAAGTGGAGGCAATAAAACTCCACAGATGGTTACTTCAAGCTTTTTGTTGACAACAAGGTGACACAACCGCCTTCACAAAAAGAACAGCATGAAACTGAGCAGACTATCAGCTCTGTTTTAAAGGTTTGAGACAACAGAACAAATTATTTCTTTCTGGCCAAAATATAGCATGTGTGTCTTTAGCCACCCTCACTACTAGCATTCATGTTCCCCTGTAACTGTTCCAGTGAAGGAAGTCTTAGAGGAGAGAGCACTTCTTTGCCTTTTTGTTGACAGGTGGAGGGAATAGGACAGCCTGGATGGCCTCATCAAACACAGTTTTAAGGCCACGTTGAGTCAAAGCTGAGCATTCCAGGTAGTTGACACAACCTGAGGACAGGAAACAGAAAGCCTCTGGATTATTTTACTGGAATCTGTCATCTTCAATGAATTATATTTAACCCTTTAAAAAAAGTATGAGAGATAACTGAAGTCATTACCAGTCTCTCTGGCCATGGCCAGTCCTTGGGCAGAGGTAATGGGAGAGAGATTTTCCTTCTTCAGCTTCTCTATGGTGTCTTTGTCATCTCTCAGATCCTCTTTGGTGCCCACAAGGATTATGGGAGTGTTGGGACAATGATGTTTCACCTCAGGGTACCACTGCACAGAGACAACATTTATAAATTTAACAGATCAGTCTGTGCTATCTTGAACACTTTGTTTGCATTGTAAATCTACTGTAAACCTATACTGCCATACTGTTGCTGCCTGAGTTAAAAAAAACAAAAATAAAAGGAGAATATTTCCAATAAACAAAGATTATTGAAAATGGAGTCTATAATAATGGAGCATGAGTCTATTGTCAAATATACACCAGGATATTTTGCCAGGATGCTGGCAACAATGACATATTGAGGGAAAAAACAAAAAAGTATCTGAGTATCTTTTAAAGCGGACAGGCAGAATTAATTCGACTATCATGCCACTCTGCCACACAAGCTGTGCTATGGCATGAAAATGTCTATCAGCACCCTTGAGTCTGCACATCTGTATGCTGAAGTTTTTTTACTTACTGGTAGATTGGCATTACTGTACATTAACAGCTTAAATGACTTTGGATTAAGTGACACAGCACTGAAGGAACCAGCCAAAGAACACCATTTATATACAAATATAGCAAGAACAACCAGATTTTCCAGTGTTTGTTATTTGTCATACTTGTTACACTAAAATGTTTCAGACCATCAAACAATTTTTAAAATTTGACAAAGAAAACCAGAGTAAATATAAAATGCTCATTTTAAATAATGATTACATTTGTTAAGGGAAAAAGGCTATCCCAGGCCTCAACCTAAGGACCCACCCAAGGTCTCTCCCTCACCAGGGTGGTGAGAGGGAGATTTTATACAGTACCAGTCAAATGTTTGGACACAGGTTTGGACCCTGTGTCCAAATCTTTGACTGATACTGTATTTACATGTCCTGGGTCAGCCCAGGGCCTCCTCCCTGTAGGACATGCCTGGAACACCTCACTCAGGAGGCACCTAGCTGGCATCCTACTCAGATGCCTGAACTGCCTCAAACTGGCTCCTTTCAATATGAAGGATTAGTGGCTCTACTCTGTAATGACTCTACGACTCATTGCAGGCAATGCGAACCAAGGTCTTGCTCCAGGTGTTCAGGGACTGAATTGCCCGTTGTTGCGGGCCAAACACCCTATATTCCCGCAGGACCCCCCCCCACAGGATGCCCTGAGGGATGCACCTGAATGCTTTCTCCAGGTTCACAAAACACATGTAGATGGGTTGGGCAACTCCAGACTGAAACAGAGTCCAGCCCCTCTCCAGGAGACTGGTTCCAGAGGCTGTGTTTAAGTGAGCCCAACTATATCTAGCCAGTATCTCTCAACCTCACGCACTAGGTCAGGTTCCTTCCCCACCAGAGAGGTGATGTTCCATGTCCCAAAAGCCCGTCTTGATTGCCTCCGCACCTCCGCATTGCACCTGACCCCTACAGTGCCTCCTGTGGGTGGTGGGACTGCAGGAGGGTGGGCCCATGTCTCCTCTTTGGGCTGCACCCACAGGCAAAGGCCCAGCCACCATGGGCTGTTCCTCAAGCTCCCTCCCCAGGCCTGACTCCAGGGTGAGCCCTGTTAACCCTACTCCACACAGGGTAAACTGTTCTCTTGGTGCATCTGCCATAAGGGGGGTTATGAGCGAGTTCTGATCTCAACCTGAAAAAACACCTTTGGGATGAATTAGGGTGGAGACTGCAAGCCAGGCCTTCTCGTCCAACATCAGTGTCTGACCTCAGAAAAGTGCTTCTGGAAGAATGGACATAAATTCCCATAAACACACTCCTATCATTTATTGAACAAAAATCAACCCAGAATATGTTTTAAATTTCAGATTCAAAGAAGGCACCTCTTGGCTAGATGACAGCTTTGCACATCTTGGCATTTTCTCAGTTAGCTTTATGAGATAGTCGCCTGGAATGGCTTTCAGTTAACAGCTGTGCTTGTCAAGAGTTAATTTCTTGAATTTTTTTGCCCTCTTAATGTATTTGAGACCATTAGTTGTGAAGAGATGGAGTTGTTAT
>VUQM01074597.1:16789-30054 GCA_015108615.1 Australoheros scitulus | reverse complement strand
AGAGATGGAGTTGGTATACAGTGAATAGCCCTATTTAAGTAATGTTCTAATTCATATTGTGCCAAGAACTACTTAACTAAGTAAAGTAAAATGACAGTCCATTGTTGCTTTAAAAAATGGAAGTCAGTCAATCTGAAAAATTTCAAGAATTTTGAAAGTCTCCTCAAGTGCAGTCACAAAGACCATCAAACATTATGATGATACTGGCTCTCACCAGGACCGCCCCAGGAAAGGAAGATCAAGAGTTTCCTCTGTTGCACAGGATAAGTTCATCAGAGTTACCAGCCTCAGAAACTGCAAGTTAACAGCACCCCAGATAAGAACCCACCTACATGCTTCACAGAGTTCAAGTAGCACGCTCATTTCAACATCAGCTGTTCAGAGCTGATGTTGCTGATGTGCCCTCCATAGTCACCTGATCTATACCCAATTCAGATGGTTTGGGATGAGTTGGACCACAGAGTGAAGGCAAAGAAGCCAACAAGTGCTCAGCACCTCTGGGAACTCCTTCAAGACTGTTGGAAAACCATTTCAGGTGATGACCTCATGAAGCTGACTGAGAGAATGCTAAGAGTGTGCAACGCTGTATTCAAAGCAACAGGGGCCTGCTTTGAAGAATGTAAAATCTGAAAAATATTTTGGTTTATTTAACACTTAAGTTTACTACATGATTCCTTATGTGTTCCTTCATAGTCTGGATGACTTCAGTATTAATTTACAATGTAGGGAAAAAATAAAAATAAAAACATTGAATGAAAAGGTGTGTCCCAAACTTATATGCTAATAGCTGTTCCTATAGGACTGGACTCTTCTGGACAGATGTATCTAGAATCTGCTGAAACCACGCTCCCAGTCTGGGATCACAGCCCAGAGTATTCCGATTACCACGGGGACCACTCTTACCTTCCACATCCTCTCTAGCTCTTCTCTCAACCCTTGGTATTTATCAAGCTTCTCGTGTTCTTTTTTCTTGATGTTCTCATCACTTGGTATTGCAACGTCTATCACTACGGCTTTCTTCCTCTGCTTGTCCACCACTACTATGTCCGTTTGGTTAGCCATCACAATTTCATCTGTGTGCAGGTCAGTTTTTGCCAGGTGCAAACATATTTGTCCCTCCAGTTATTCCACTTCTTTCATAAATTCGGTAAATTGCACAGCCCTAGCATGACCCTGTGCAGACACTTTTCCATAGTACAGCCACTACTCACCTTATGACGGACATTTTCATAGGAGGCAGGCATCACAAGTGAAAAGCAGATAATAAACACATCCTGGTAAGACAAAGAAAACAAAGCAATCGGAGATTCATTGTTTTATATTTTGATAGGAAAATGGGAACTAGGTGCAGCAACTAATTGAAACATGTGAAAACACACATGGAAATTCAATACAGAGGGCAAAAACAGAGTTTGTCCAATTCTAACGAGCTTGAAAGTGAATATTCAGTGTGAAAACCTTTATTCTTCAACACAGCCTGAACTGTCTTGGGCAGCTTTCTTGTCATTTCTTTAAGCAGCCTTCAGGAATAGTTCTCTATGCTTTTTGAAAGACATTTAAAGCTCTTCTTTAGATGCCAGCTGCCTTTTGTTCCCAAGATGATCCCACATTGCTTCAATAATTTTCTGTTAAGAATGGCTTCTTGATAGCCACCTTTCAGTGGCTTCAGTGAAGAGGAGCCGGATCAGCTGAGGGCCAGACACATTTATCAGGTCTTTGGTCCTTCTCAAAGATGTCACTATCAGACACTGCTGCTGTAGGTAGCTTTTTAGGCCTAACACCACTTCTTTTTCCTTCACTCACCTTGAGGTGACTTTTGTTGTGATTTGGCACTATATAAATAAAAATGAATTGAACTTAACCTATCCAGTTTCCTCAGTTTTTTAAGGACACACTACACCATGCTGAGATATGCTAACCTTTTAGCTAAAAGCTCTCTGGGAATCACCTTGTTGGTGCACAAATACTTTACGTACAATACCAGTCAAAACACATCCATTTGGGTAAGTATGTCCAAACTTTTGACTGGTACTGTATGTTGGAGAGTTTTAGTTAATTCAACTAATGAAATGGGAACAAAGGATGTGTTTTTGTGACAGACTGCTAGTAACATACAGCATCAAGATAAAATTTAAAATGCGTTCTTTGCTAAGTTGTCTGTTATGTGTAGACCCAACAGTTCATTCCTTGAGTTAGGTGCTTTTTCTGGTTGAATGATTCATAGGTCAGTGTTCAGTGGCTTAGCAAACAAACAAACACACATCCTCTGAAAATGGTCAGGAAAAGTTACTGGACTGAAAATGATTGAAAATGCAGCCAATGCCCAAAGAAACACTTTGAAAGACCTTAAGAAAGCCTGGAGAGCTATTGCTCAAGACCACCTAAAAATGATAAGAAATTCTGGCTCCTTGAAGCAAAATATAAAGAAATGAGGAGTGGCTTAAGCTTTTTGTAAAGTACTGTAAGTGCACTTTAACCCAGTATTGTCTGAGCTTTTTTTTTTCTGTGGTTGCTGTACCGTCTCTGGGTAGGAAAGTGGGCGGAGTCTGTCATAGTCTCCTTGTCCTGCCGTATCCCAAAGGCCCAGGTTCACAGGATTTCCATCCACCATAACACTGACAGAGTAGTTGTCAAACCTGATAGAAGTGATGGAGTGCGAATGAGCCAAACTCTTCAGGCTTAATATAAACTGTTCAAATATTACTACTAACATAAAAGGACAAGAAAAGAGACAGAACTAAAGTGTGAATCAATGTTTTATCTGATTTATTGTGTCCTTTTTGCAGCTTCTGCTCTCTCTGAAAGACAGCTCACCTTTTCTGACTGAACCAAAAGGCTGTTTATCATCTGCTTGCTGAGCCAGTTCATACCACAGTTACAGCAATAAAGATCAACACTATCCACAGCTGGTCTAGAATCAGATTAGATGCAGTGCTTCCTCATAACTTCCTGTGACATGTATTTATTGTCTAGTTACAGTCCACTGCTGTGATTGTAAACTCCTTTGCAAACTAAACTTTCATATGATAATGCAAAATGATGCCACGCTTGACCGTGCATTGATTGTGTAAGAGAGTGAGACCAGTTACTGACCGCTAGTCTTGCATAAATAAATAATCAGTGCACTGCAGTCTCAGATACTCACACCGTGGGGACGTACTCTCCAGGAAAGGCATTGGTGCTGTAGCTGATGAGCAGACAGGTCTTACCCACAGTTCTGTAGGAGAGAAGATGCTGGATTAGGATTTATTGAGAAAAAGCAAAAAACTATTCTTGTTATGAACTGATGCACTGTCTGCTTTTGAGTGGCTAGACTCATGTCTTGCATATATCAGAGGCTTTGCGAAAACAACTTACCATCACAAAAACACCAAGATCACCAATAATCATAACAACTTTACTTTAGATGGTACTGCTAAATAAACCCGGATCTAATACTTCGGGACTTATGTGGTTTAAATAAGACTGTTTTGGCAAGATAAAGACATGAGAGCAGTAGAGGAGGCACATTTTCCTGATGGTAAACTTCCCTGGTTCATTTCAGTGTGTCTACACCACAGTTCCCCTTAAACTAAAATGAAAATGAAAGAGTTAACACAGCCACAGGATCATGAATGACTCTGCTGCTGCACTATCTACCAGAACCCGGAGCAATAAGTTGTGTGTGTTTACCTCTCACATATTGTTATCTTGGGAACAGTACTACAGCACACAGCCCTTCCCTCAATAGCAGCTGAACACATCAACAGTAGCTCACATTCACAACACTGAACATCACTTTGAGGAATTTTGAGAGGTCAGTAATGCTCCTGTTTCAACAATATTAAACACTTATCATAAATGTTAGCCTGGCTGGCACATATACGATTGTTACCTTTTTAACTAACAGTAATTACCTGAAAGCCACTTGAGCAGTCTGTTAAGTTATGATTAAAGTAGCTTCTGTGGCTAATAATCAAACAGTAATGTTTATGTAGGAGCTAAACAGCAAACATTATCAAGCCTGTTCATCTGAAATGTTAAAAATAGTGTTGATTCATCAGCATAACACAATTGTAGTACTGTGCAAAATTCTCGGGTCAGCTCGAGACTTTCATTTCTTTGCAGTTCGCTAAGAAGATGGGAAATAGGTGCAGCAATTTATTAAAACATGGAAATACAGTATATATGGCAAAAACAGAGTTTTTACAGTTCTAATGAGCTTGAAAATCAATATTTGGTGTGATCATATGAGATCACTGTCATGCTGAAAAATGAAGCCGTTTCCAATCAGACTCTTTCAGCTGATCAGCTAAAAGGTCAGATGCATCTCTCAGGTCCTGAATCAGCTCTTTGCTGGATTTAGTTCTGTTTCTTAAGCGCATGATGTTCAGATACCGTTCATCTTATGTAAATTAATTGTAGGTCTGCCACTTCTTCTTCTGTTCTCCACTTGTCCAGGTTCAGAATTTTTAAGGACACATTGCACAGCATGCTGAGATATGAGTTGTCGACTCATCGTCTTTGGGACGATGAGAAAAGTCCACCAGCAACTATACAGCAACCTAAAAATAGTGGCACTTTTCCTGGGGATTTCTGCACTACCTAAATGGACTGCACTCAAAGCGCAGTTTACATTTACCCCATTCACACAAGCACTTCCATGATTAATTAAGCGCTTTTTTTTAATCTAACATTCACACTCCAACGCTTGGGTCGGAGAGTAATTTGGGGTTAAGCATCTTGCCCAAGGATACATTGGCATTCAGCCTGGAGTAGCCAGGAATCGAACCACCGACCTTCCGAACAGTAGGTGACCTGCTCTACCTCCTGAGCTACAGTCACCTAAAAATACTAAGTTTTAATATTTGTAACACACGCACACACACACACCTACCTTAGATGTCAGACAACTTAAAAATAAAGTTGTCACTCACCCACCGGATAGCAAAAACGATATCAAGTATTTTCCTGTCTATTAGCAGCGAGTTTGACATTCAAGTATCGCTAACCAGGTGAGAAACATAAACTAATATGAAGTGAACTTACCCGTCTCCGACGACAACGCACTTAATGGTCTGCATTGCGCTGCAGCTGGAAGAATGCTGTCAGCCCGGGAGCAGCCAACATGAGCTTATTTCTCAACATGGTGCTTTCTTTTTTACCACGGATGTCGGATGTTGGGGCTGGGAATGTCGTCCGCGTTCCAGTGTTCAAAAAAGCTAGGAAAACAGGCTTTTTGCACCACAGCAAGGTGGAGCCATTAATTAATTAATTAATACATTACTAGCAATACAAAGCAATGCCTGCTTCCCCCCCCTTAACTTCAAAACACCGCTGCAGGACGTTCCTAAGCCTGCTCCCTGCTTTCTTATCTCTGATTATGAAGCAGGTATCGATGGGACTCCTCCCACTTTCTTATTCTTCTTTCCCCTGCACCAGGTCTCCACAGCGGACAATCCGCCTCCATCTCACCCTATCCCTCGCATCCTGTCACACCTCTCTGCATGTCCTCCTTCATGTATGTAGTGAAGGAGGACATGCAGAGGGTTGGTAAACCTTCTCTGTGATCCTCCTCTTTTCCCCTTACCTCTCTATAATCAACATCCTTCGACTTCTCTGAATTTCCGAGTGGGAAACCTGATTTAAGGGAGAATTTCAGAAGAAAATTCCGATTTGGAGCTCCAGATAATTTTATAACTTTAACTAGATCACATTATCTAGCAGTTTAATGCAACTTTACTCAAATATTTCTTCCCTACATTCTCATGCTTTTGTGGCCTGATCTGGAAGCTAAACAACAGTCACCACCCATGAAGTTAAAAGAAAAAGAATGACAGATCAATCCAAGTATTGATACCAACTTTGGTATTGGTATCAGATAGGATCATGTCATAAGATCAATATTTCAGTTTTTTTCTCACTTCTAAACTCAGTACCTGTCTGGAGTTTCATCAAACAGTACACAGGTCTGTACAAACATGCACTCACACTTTGCTCCTGAGTCACATGACTCAGCTGCACTGAGCAGACACATGCTGTCATGGATCGGTGTGTTGTAGCTTTTGTTTTTCTATTCTTTCATTTCAGGGGGTTGGCAGGCTATTTTCTTCTCCTCTGTTGGGCGGGGTTGGAGGCTGTCGTTCGAAGGCTCTGCACACCTGTAGCAAGTTCATTCATCACGATGGTATTTAAGGGTTTGCTCTGGCCTCCTGTCCTCGCCAGAGTGTCTGCGAATGGCTGTGAAACCTTGCTTCTTAGCCTGCCTGCCTGCATGCCCTCCTGAAAGAAGCATCACATCAACCCAGCCATCTGCCTCTCCCTCTGGACTTTTTTCATACTGCTCTCCACACTGGCCCCTTGGCGTTTACACCCCCTCCCGCAGCTTGCTAGGATTTGGAATACAGCTTTAAGAAAACCCCAGAGAGCCATCCCCTGGTTTGTTGTGTTTTTGCTTGGTATAATAAATTGATTATCTCAATATAGCCCTTCCTCTGTCCGTGTCTGCACTTGGGTTCACCTTCGTTGTGCTCCCAGTTGTGACACATATAGGCTGCAATGAGTGAGAAAGAGGACCTCCTGTAGAGGGTTAGGGTTATTTTGTTGCTGTAAATGAAAACACTGCAAACAATGATGTGTTTGGCCACAACACACAGTCGCCTCAAGGTGCTTAAGTTCATCTCACTTGTATGGCCATTCCAGGATGAGCTGATGGTCAAAGTCCTTGACAATGAAGACAAGTCCAAAGCCTTCCCAGTGACCAGTGGTGTCAAACAGGTCTGAGTGTTAACAACCACGCTCTTCAGCATGGTCTTTTCGGCGACGATGATTGATGCCTTTCATGAAAGCAAGACCGGGATTGCCAGAGACCAGATGGATGATGGAATGTTCAATCTGAGGAGGCTGAAGGCTGTCACCAAGGTGAAAGATGCCATTGTCAGAGGTATGCTCTTCACAGACGACTGTGCCCTGAATGTCAGCACGCAGCTGGAGATGCAGAGAAATCAGCTGTTTCTCTGCAGCATGCAACACCTTCACCCTCCCCATCAGTACCACAAAGACTGTAGTCATGTTGCAGCCTGACCCTTGCAAACCTTATCAAGAGCCACACGTCACAGTAAAGGGCCAGGCCCAAGAGGCAGTTGACAGCTTCACCTACTTGAGCAGCATGCCCTAATGCTCAACCAACATTGATGCTGAGGTAAATAACCACATTGCTAAAGCCAGCTCGACCTTTGGTGGACTGAGATACACTGTCTGGGAAAAGAGAGGCCACAGCGTGTCCACCAGGCTTAAGGTCTGCTGTGTGCTGTGTGCTGGTTCTCACTACCCTACTCTATGCCAATGAGACCTGGCCCATCTATGCTTGTCATCCCAAGTGCCTCAAACATTCCACCTGAGTTGTCTTTGCTGCATCTTCTACATCCTCTGGCAAGACAAGATCCCAGACACTGAAATGCTGCAGCACTTGGGCCTTCCCAGTATTTACACCCTTCTTCACAAGGAGCAAGCCAGATGGGCTGGGCATTCCAGACAACTGCCTTCAAGGAACAGGAAACTGTGCCATTGCAAGCGATCCATGGGTGGGCAAAAGAAGCATTGGGAGGATTCCCTAAAAACAAGCTTCAAAGACTTGAGAGCAGAAGAGAAATGAACCATCCAGAAGGCCAAGTAGCAGCAGTCCTCACCATTCGAATATATGTCGTACATGGCAAAATACCCTTCAGGCCCAGACTGTCATTTTCAGCCATCTCTGAAACCACCAAAACCCATGTACACGTTTTGAGGTCATGGTCATCATCATCATCATCTTGATGGCCTGCATGTGATGCATTTAGGGGACATTTATAAATTTTAACTACAAAATGGCAGTTACACTCTCACTGCACCTTAATTCAGAAAAATATATTTAAATAATATATACTGACTCTCCATTCCATAGGGTAGAATTGTCTTTTCATGGCATAGATTCAAAAGGTGCTGGGAAAATTCCTCAGAGATTTTGATCCATATTAACATTGTAGCATCACACAGCTGCTGCAGATTTGTTGGGTGAACATCCATGATGTGAATCTCCCATTCCACCACTTCCTAAAGGTGCTCTATTGGACTCAGATCTGGTGACTATGTATACAATTTGACTACACTGAACTCATTGTCACGTTCAAGAAACCTTGTAGAACAGGGATCCTCAAATCCAGGCTCGAGGTCCGGTGTCCTGCAGGTTTTAGATGCGTCTCTGCTTCAGCACACCTGAGTTAAATGTAAAAGTCATTAGCAGGACTCTGGAGAACTTGACTGCATACTGAGGAGGTAATTCAGCCATTTGATTCAGGTGTGTTGGATCAGGGACACATCTAAAACCTGCAGGACACCGGACCTCGAGGCCTGGATTTGAGGATCCCTGTTGTAGAAGATGGTTACACTGTGGTCATAAAGAGAATGACATGGTCAGTAACAATATTCAGGTAGACTGTGGTGTTTTCAGTCATTGCCTTAGTACTCAATTGGCACTAAGGCAATGTTTTCCAATCTTGTCCATTTTTGGAGAAATTATAGCCTCAGTTTCCTGTTCTTCACTGACAGGAGTGACACTTTGTGTGCTCTTCTGCTGCTGTAGCTCATCTGTTTCATGGTTTATCATGTTGTGTGTTCAGAGATTCTCTTCTGCATATCTTGGCTGTAATGAGTGGTTATTTGTGTTACTGCTACCTTACTATCAGCTCATAACAGTCTGGCTTTTTACTCTGACTTCTGGCTTCAACAAGTCTTTTTCACCCAGAGAACTGCTGCTCACTGGATGTTTCCTCTTCGTCAAATCATTCCCTGTAAACCCAGAGAAGGTAGACGCAATCTGTATTATTGGTATAATGACTCATATTGATTGAAAAAAAAAAACCCTACCTTTTTTAATAACATTAAAATATGTTAGAATAATTTTGAATCTATATTTTTCAATGAAGGATTCAACAGAATCAGATATTCTTCAGCTATGTTTGGGTTGGATCAAAGGAAAATGAGGAGAACAGAGTCTGTTTTACAGAAATTTATTTAACAGCCTTTATCCAGAAAACTAAACATTTTTATTTTCTCTGTGCTTCAGGCGTCATTGAGTCCATAAGAATAAATTACAATGAATCATATTAGGACAAATATTAATTCATGGTTATTTTACATGAAAAGTGGAGGCAATAAAACGCAGAAGGTTACTTCAAGCTTTTTTTGTTGACAGCAAGGTGACACAACTGCTTTTACAATAGTGAAGTTTTGACTTACATACTAAATATGGTGGAGCTGAATGAACAGCAGGAAACAGCAGCAGATTAAAGGGTTGAGACAACAGAACAAAGGATTTCTTTTTGGCTAAAATACAGCATGTGTGCAGCGTGTATTTGGAAAAATTTCTTCCATGTTTTTGTGTGTGTATACTGGTGTGTTTCTCCTGTGTCTTTAGCCTCCCCCACCACTAGCAGTCAAGTTTCCCTGTAACTGTTCTAGTGAAGGAAGTCTTAGAGGAGAGAGCACTTCTTTGCCTTCGTTTTGACAGATGGAGGGCACAGGGCAACTCGGACAGCCTCATCAAACACAGTTTTAAGTCCACGCTGAGTCAAAGCTGAACACTCCAGGTACTTGACACAACCTGAGGACAGGAAACAGAAAGCCTCTGGTTTATAACTGGAATCTGTCACCTTTGATGAATTTTATTTAACCCTTAAAAAAGTATGAGAGATAACTGAAGTCATTACCAGTCTCTTTGGACATGGACAGTCCTTGGGGATAGGTAATGGGAGAGAGATTATCCTTCTCCAGCTTCTCTGTGGTATCCTTATCATCTCTCAGGTCCAATTTGGTGCCCACGAGGATTATGGGAGTGTAGGGACAATGGTTTTTGACCTCAGGGTACCACTGCACAGAGACAACATAAGCTAAACTTCCCAGATCTGTCTGTGTTATCTTGAATACAACTAAGAACTATTTGCATTGTCAGTCCACTGGTTTTTGATGAATGATCTTTCTGTGTGGACTTTGCATGTTCTCCCTGTGCCTGGAAGGGTTCCCTCACACAGTTCAAAGATATTCATGTTAGATTAAGTTGTGATTTTTCTTTGGGTTTACGTGTGGATTTGAATGGTTGTCTGGGGGTTAGTTTGAGCTTCATCTATTGCAAACTAATGCCCATCACCTGGCTGTAAACCTATACTGGCATTCTGTTAAATATAAACTAGGAAAAGTTGTCAGGATGCTGGCAACGATGTTATGATATCTTGAGGGAAATAAATAAATAACCAAAATGTACAATAAGCTTCTTTTAAGCAGGACAGGCTAAATTTACTCTACTGTCAAGCTGTGTAGTATGACACGAAAATGTGCTTGCTTCGTATCAGCACCCTGAGTCTGCACATGTATGTGCCGAAATCTTTTTACTTCACTCCAGTCCACTCTGAAAACCCCAGGCAGTGGACTGGCAGACTGGGGTGGTGGTCCCTATCTTTAAGAAGGGAAACCGGAGGGTGTGCTCCAACTAGCGGGTGATCAAACTCCTTGGTCTCCCCGGTAATGTCTATGTCAGCGTGCTAGAAAGAAAGGTCCATCCCTTAGTTGAAACTGAGATTCATGAGGAACAATGCGGTTTCCCTCCTGGTCATGGAGTGCTGGACCAGATCTTTATACTCTTGAGAATATTCGAGTGTGCGTGGAAGTTTGCCCAGTCAGTCTACATAAATTTTGTGGATTTGGAGAAAGCATTTGACCATGTCCCTCCTGGTATCCTGTGGAGGGTGCTGTGAGAGTATGGAGTGCCTGGCCCACTGTTGTCCCAACGGGCCCTGTACAATCCCAGCTTGGTCTGTATTGCTGGGAATAAGTCAGAGTCGTTTCCTGTGGGTGTTGGATTCCACCAGGGATTCCAGGGACTCTTTTCATAATTTTTATGGATAGAATTTCGAGGGGTAGCCAAGTGGTGGAAAGCTTCCACCTTGGTGGATGCAGAATCTCATCTCTGCTTTCTGTGGATGATGTGATCCTGTTGGCTTCATCAGATTGTGGCCTCCAACTCACGTGGAACAGTTTGAAACTGAATCTGAAGCAGCTGACATGAGAATTAGCGCCTCTAATTCTGAGGCCATGGTCTTCAGCCAGACAAGGGTGGAGTGCCCACTGTAGCTCAGGGATGAGTTCCGGCCGCAGGTGAAAGAATTTAAGTATCTTGGAGTCTTGTTCATGAGTGATGGGAGAAGGGACTGGGAGATTGACAGACAGACTGGAGCTGTGTCTGCAGTGATACGGATGCTCTAACGGTTTGTCGTGGTGAAGAGGGAGCTGAGTGTGAAAGCAAAGCTGTCGATTTACTTCTTTCTAAAAACACACTCCTAAACTTTATAGAAAGTCTCCCCAGAAGAGTTGAATCTGTTATAGCTGCAAAGCGTGGGTCAATATCATATTAAACCCTATGAGTTAAGAGTGGGGTGTTACTAAGTTTATGTGTGTGAAGGCAGATGAGCAAATGGTTTTACCACTTTGCTGTGTTTCTTTGGTTTTCTGAAAAGTTGGATTATTACCAGAAATAATTCTGCACATTAATCACTTACAAAACTGACTTAGTTGTAGCTCTACTTTCCATCATGTTAGGATTCTTCGGGAAATATAACACAATTTTTTCACCGAGTTTATTGATTAGGTCTCCATCTACAGCAACTTGTTGCTGTTCTGCAGCACAGACACAGAATTAGTGACCATCATGGTACTCACACAGCAGTACTGATGCTGTCAGCTGGACTAGTGAAACCTAAATAGCATGACCCTATGCAGACACCTTTTCTATAATACAGATACTACTCACCCTATGACGAACGTTTTCATATGAGGTAGGACATACAAGTGAAAAGCAGATGAGACACACATCCTGGTAAGACAAAGAAAACAAAGCAATCAGAGCCTTATTGTTTTATATTTAGCTAGGAAAATGGTAAATAGCTGCAGCAATTTATTGACATGTGCAAACACACATGAGAATATAGTACAGAAGGCAAAGGCAGTTTGTACAATTCTAACAAGCTTGAAAGTCAATATTTGGTGTGAAAACCAAACCAAGTGTAAAACACCGTCTGAACTCTCTTAGGCAGCTTTCTTGTTCTTTAAGCAGTCTTCAGGGATAGTTCCCTAGGATTCTGAAGGACATTTAAATCTCTTCTTTAGATGCCAAGTGCCTTTTTCCTGTTCTCTCCCATGATGATCCCACACTGCTTCAGTAATGTTAAGAGCGGCTTTTTGACAGCCACCCTTCAGTGGCTTAACTGAACAGTAACTGGATGAATTGAAGGACCAGATGCCTTTCTCAGATCCTGCATCAGGTCTTTCCTAGTATTTTCTCAAAGATGTGATTATCAGACACTCTTAATGTAGATTGCTTTTTTTTTTTTTTTAAGGACACACTGCACACCATGATGAGATATGCCAACCTTTAGCTTAAAGCTCTCTGGGAATCACCTTGTTGGTGCAAAAATACGTTATGTATGTTTGAGAGTTTAAGTCAAGTCAACTAATGAAATTGGAACAAATTATGTGTTTTGTGACAGACTGCTAGTAACAAACAGCCTCAAGATACAATTTAAAATGTGTTATTTGCTAAGTTGTCTGTTATGTGTAGACACAACAAAGATTGATTCCTTGAGTTGGGTGCTCTTTGTGGCTGAATGATTCACAGACCAGTGGCTTAGCAAACAAACAAACACATATCCTGAAAAAATAGTCACTGGACTGAAAATGAGTGAAAAAGCAGCCAATGCCCAAAGAAACACCTTGAAAGACCTTCAGAAAGCTTGGAGAGCTATTGCTCAAGACCACCTAAAAATGATAAGAAACTCTGGCTACTTGGAAGCAAAATATAATGGAATGAGGGGTGGCTTAAGACTTTTGCATAGTATTGTAAGTGCTATACTAAGTGCACTCTAACCCACTTCATGATCTTTTTTTTGTTTGTTTTGATTGTTGTACCGTCTCTGGGTAGGCAAGTAGGCGGAGTCTGTCATAGTCTTCTTCTCCTGGTGTATCCCAAAGGCCCAGGTTCACTGGCTTCCCATCCACGATAACATTGGCAGAGTAGTTGTCGAACCTGATAGAAGTGATGGAGTGAGAATGGGCCAAACTCTACTAACATAAAACAGGACAAGAAAAAAGACACTGAACTGAAGTGGGAATCAACCTTTTGCTGTATCTGATTTATTGTGATCTTTCTGCAGCTTCTGCTCTCTCTGAAAGACAACCCACTTTTTAAATCTGATCAAATC
>VUQM01074597.1:0-16769 GCA_015108615.1 Australoheros scitulus | reverse complement strand
TCTGATCAAATCGAAAGCCTGTTCATCATCTGCCTGCTGAGCCAGTTTATACCACAGTTAGAGTGATAAAGAGCAACACTATCCACAGCTCATCTAGCATTAGATTAGGTGCAGAGTTTCCTCATAACTCCCTGTAACATGTATTTCTTGTCTAGTTACAGTTTACTGCTGTGTAACCTCCTCTGCAAACCAAACTTTTATATAATAATATAACATGATGCCAAGCTTGACTGTGCCCGTACTGTAAAAGGTAATAAAAAATACTCAGATACTCACACTGTGGGGACGTACTCTCCAGGAAAGGTATTGGTGCTGTAGCTGATGAGCAGACAGGTCTTACCCACAGCTCTGTTGGGGAGAAAATGCTGGATTAACATTTACTGAGAAAAGGGGGAAAAAAAACCTTTCTAGTTATGAACTGATGCACTGTCCACTTTTGAGTGGCTGGGCTCATGTCTTACATATATGTATCAGAGGCTTTGCCAAAACAACTTACCACCACAAAACATCAAGATCACCAATAATCATAACAACTTTATGTCTGTTGATGTGTCCAGGTCAAAAGGTGGTACTGCTAAATAAACCCTGATCTAATACTTTGGGACTTACGTGGTTTAAATAAGATTGTTTTGGTAAGATAAAGACATGAGAGCCATAGAGGAGGCATGTTTTCCAATCACTCTGCTGCTGCACTATCTACCACACCTGGAGCAATAAGTTGTACCAGTACCAGTACTACAGCACAGAGCACTGCCTGAGACAAATGAAAACGATCGGTGTCTTTTTCCCCCCAATCACTGAAAATCCAAGACATTTAATTAAGGTCTCACATTAAAGCTAAAAACCAGCGAGAAGCAGATACTAATCTGTAGTGAACTTACCCGTCTCCCACTACAACGCACTTAATGGTCTGCATTGCGCTGCAGCTGAAGGAATGCTGTCAGCGCGGGAGCAGCCAACGCGAACTCATTTCTCATCATACTGCGCTCCTTTTACCTCGATGTTGGAGATGGGAATGTCGTCCGCGTTCCAGTGCTCGGAGGAGCTAGGAAAACAGGCTTGTTGCAACATAGCAAGGTGAAGCCGTGAATTCATGCACTCATTCATTAGCAAAGCAACGTAGTACCTGCTTTTTTTGCGCTTAAAACACCGCTGCAGGAGATTCCCGGATAGAGCCCACTCGGTTCTATTATTTTAACTGTTGTACCACAGAGAGTACAAGTATTACTGTTTTACTACCGTCACACACAATAAATAGGTATCGATGGGACTTCTCCCACTTCTTCTTTCGGTTGCTCCCTTTAGAGGTCTCCACAACGGACCACCTGAGTCCATCTCTCCTTCTTCCTCGCATCCTCTTCTGTCACACCAACCCTCTGCATGCCCTCCCTCACTACATCCATGAACCTTTTCCGCGGTCCCCCTCTTCTGTCCTGGCGGCTCCGTATTCAACATCTTTCGACTTCTCCAACTTTCTGAGTGGGAACTCCGATTTGAGGGAGAATTCCAGATGAAAAATCCGACTTGGAACTCTAGATAACTTTAATTAGACAACATGATCTAGCAGCTTAACGCGAGTTTACTCAAAACTTTCCTCCCTGCAGTCCCATGCTTTGGTGGGCTGATCTGAAGGCAAGCGCGTCTTTGCACTCACACTTTGCTCCTCTTCCTGGTCTGATGTATTTTGTTGTCACATGACTCAGCTGCCCTCAGCAGACACATGCTGTGAATGAGAAAGAGGACCTCCTGTGGAGGTGTTTTACAGCTGTAAGTGAAAACACTGATGTGTGTAGGAAGGAAATTCTCTATTTCATCACCTAGTTTATAAACACTTGAAAAACCCGGAAAGCTAGAGGGAAATCCCTCAAACAGACACAGACCCCCAGCACAAAGGTCAGAGGTCACTGGAAGAGCCCTTCAGAGTAATCTATTGACCTTGAAGGATTGGTCAGAGGTCAAATGGGACATATTTTTTTCTTAGGTTTATTTCTTTCAGAGATGACAAAATTTTATACACTACTTTCTATATATTAACAATGCACACCACACTTTTAAGAATCACAATTTTTAAGTTATAAGGCTTTTTATAAAAATTTGACCAATAAATTGTTAAGCTGACCTTGAACACCTTTGTGGATGTAAACACTTTTTTTAATGGACTGCTAATACCCCACTCTACAAAGTTTTATCAGAATTCAAACCAAACTTTTTAAGGTATCCTGTGTACAGACAGAATGTCATGCACACGAAAACGCTACCAAAAAATAAGCTCCTCCTGCGAGGTAAATATTATCTGACTCTGCAGTTCCCCTCAGCTTCACACACCAACATTGTGTTCATGTGGTTGAACGACCAACATAACTGACATGCAGCATTAATCCTTTGCCTGTATCAAACTTTTATTTTCTGTTGAAGGGTGAAGCTCATTATCTGCAGTAGCAGTAACGAAACACCATTCAAGTTCAGATCAGGCAGACTGTTCATCCCAGTCACGCCCCTCCAGGTCTCACTGTCACTGCCCATGCTGAGTGTAGAAGTAGGACGATGGAGGCACCAGATGGAACACCCTCAAGCACCCCGACCAGCAACTCCAAGAAGGGTTTGTATTCTGAAATGTCATTTGGTGCATAAGTGCAACCAACAGTCAGGACCTGTTCTCCGGCCCAAAGGGGCAGGGAAGCAACCCTCTCATCTACCGGTGAAAATGCCAACGTACAGGCATCAAGCTGAAGGGATACAAAAGCACCCACCCCAGCTCGCTGCCCCATTGAGAGCAACTCCAGACTGGGACAGAGTCCAGCCCCTCTCCAGGAGACTGCTTCCAGAGCCCAGGCCATGCATTGAGGTGACCCCAACTATATCTAGCTGGTATCTTTCAACCTCGTGCACTAGCTCAGGCACCTTTTTTTACCAGAGAGGAGACATTCCATGTCCCAGTAGCCAGTCTCGATAGCTGGAGATTGGTCTGCCAGGGCCTCCATCCTTGGCCACTGCCGGACACACATTGTGCCCGACCCCTGCTACGCCCCCTGCAGGTGGTGGGCCTACAGAATGGCAATCCTTCTTTGAGCTGTGCCCGGCTGGTCCATTTTTACATACCATACCTAAAAGTTCTTTCTCCCTTGTGTTTCCTCTTGAGTGAATGGCAGTCAAAACATTAACATTTATTTATAAAATTTTTATATCCACGATGGTCAAAAACTCAAACTCACAAAGACATGTTTTTATACATTTTATATTAAAGAAGCATGGGAAAGATTCATCCACAAGGTGCCCATACTGCAGAGACTACTTGCATCTTGAGAGCCATCTGGAAGGCCAGAGAGGGTGAAGTCACTATGTGTTTCCTACATGTGAGGACATTTCAGGCCCATATTAGTCTCTTCAGCCATTTCCAAACCCACGCCAACTTGCTGAGGCCATTGTCATCATCATAATTCAGAGATGCTCGTCTGCATTCCTTGGCTGTAACGAGTGGTTATTTGTGCTACTGCTGCTCACTGGATAGTTTCCCCTTGTCGGACCATTCCCTGTGACCCCTAGAGATACTTGTGTGGTAAAATTCCAGAAGAGCAGCAGTTTCTGAAATACTGGTCTAGCACCAACAACTATGCCACATTCAAGTCACTTCAATCACCTTCTTCTCCATTCTGTTGCTTAGCTTAAAATTAATCAGGTCATTCTGACCATGTCTACATCCTGCATTATTGGCTGATTAGATAGTGTGTACCTAATAAAGAGAGTATAATAAACAGAATTGAGACTTAGTATCTTTCATATTTGTTTTTAACCGAATGCACAATGCAAACTATTTTGTAAAAATATTATTCTTGTGGTTTAACATGTCTACCAAAACTTAGCACCAATCTGTTTCATTGATGTAATTAGTCATATCAGTGATTGAAAAAAAATGTACCTTTTTAATAATTTTGAATCTATATTTTCCAGTCTGGCATGATTTAACAGAATAAGTGAGTCAGCAAAACCTCAGCCATTTTTGTGTTGGCTCAAAGGAACAGAGTCTGTTTTACAAGAATTTAACAGCTTTTATCTGTAAAGCTAAAGAGTCACAACATTTTTATTTTCTCTCTACTTCATTAAGACAATGATAGTGAATCATATTAAGATAAATATTAATTACTGGTTAAGAGGTTATGATACATGAAAAGTGGATACAATAAAACACCACAGAAGGTTACTTCAAGCTTTTTGTTGACAGCAAAGTGACACAACTGCCCTCACGAAGAGAAAATGAAGCTTTCGACTTACACACTAAATACGATGAAGCTGAATGAACAGCAGGAAACAGCAGCAGACTATCAGCTCTGTTTTAAAGGTTTGAGACAACAGAACAAAGAATTTCTTTTTGGCTAAAATACAGCATGTGTGTATTTGACAAAATTTCTTCCATGTTTTTGTGTGTTTCTCTTATGTCTTTAGCCACCCTCACCACTAGCAGTCATGTTCCCCTGTAACTGTTCTAGTGAAGGAAGTCTTAGAGGAGAGAGCACTTCTTTGCCTTCGTTTGGACAGGTGGAGGGGACAGGGCGACTCGGACGGCCTCATCAAACACAGTTCTAAGTCCACGCTGAGTCAAAGCTGAACACTCCAGGTACTTGACACAACCTGAGGACAGGAAACAGGAAGTCTCTGGTCTACAACTGGAATCTGTCATATTTGATTACGGTAATTATGTTTAACCCTTAAAAAATAGTATGTGAGATAACTGAAGTTATTACCAAACTCTTTGGCCAGGGCCAGTCCTTGGGCAGAGGTAACGGTAGATAGATTATTCTTCTCCAGCTTCTCCATGAAGTCTTTATCTTCTCTTAGATCCAGTTTGGTGCCCACGAGGATTATGGGAGTGTTGGGACAAAGGTGTCTCACCTCAGGGTACCACTGCAAAGAGAAAACGTTTATAAATTTAACTTGTCAGCCCTGTCTGTTATCTTGAACACTTAATTGGAGCTGCAACTAAAAACTGTGTGGACTTTGCATGTTCTCCCTGTGCCTGCAAGGATATTTTGCCAGGATGCTGGCAACGATGTTGATATCTTGAGGAAAATAAATAAATTAAAAAAACAAATAAAAGTGCAATAAGCTTTGTATAAGTGGGACAGGTATGATTAACTCTACTCTTATGCCAAACTGTCACGCTGTGTGGTATGACAGGAAAATGTGAAACAGCCGGAGAATGCTTCCTGCCAGCACCTTGGAGTCGACATGCCTACATGCTGAACTCTTTTATTTTGCTCAAGTCCACTCTGAAAACCCCAGCCAGACTGGTAGATTGGGATTCCTGCACATTAACAGCTAAAATGACTTTGGATTCAGATTTGTGACACATGATGAAAGGAACCGACCGAAGATGCAGACCAAGAATGCCATTTATGCACAAACACAGCTGAGCAATGATGTAAACAAGAATGAACAGATTTTCCAATATTTCCAGTGTTTCATACTTGTTACACTTAAATGTTTCAAATCAAACAAATTTTAGTATTAGACAAAGAAAACCAGAGTAAATACAAAATGCCAATTTTAAATAATGATTAAGTTTGTTAAGAGAAAAAGCTTCCCCTGGACTCAACCCAAGGATCCGAGCTTGAAGAACACACCTAAACCAACCCACCGTGGGATGAGAGGGAGATTTTGTATATACAAATGCATTTTCCTTACAAATGTGGCACCATTTAAGAGGAAATAAACAGGCTTTCCAACAGGATAAGATTTATTGCCAAGAAGCATAATGCAAGAAGAAATAATCAATTTATGGCCAAACATATTCACTCACCCACCCAAATTATTGAATTCAAGTGTTCCAATCATTTCCATGGCCAAAACCAAGCACCTAGGTATGCAGACTGTTTCTACAAACAATTATAATGAAGCTCTTGGGAGCTCAGTGAATTCCAGCGTGGTACCATGATAGGATGCCACCTGTGTAACAAGTTCAGTTGTGAAATTTCCTCAATACTAAATATTCCACAATCATCTATTATGGTATTATAACAGAGTGAAGGCAATTGGAAATGACAGCAACTCAGCCACAAAATCACCAAGCAGGGTCAGCAGATGCTGAAGTGCATAGTGACCAGAGGTCATCAACTTTCTGCAGTCAATCATTACAGACCTCCAAACTTCATCTGGCCTTGAGATTAGCTCAAGACCAGTGTGTAGAGAGCTTCATGGAATGGGTTTCTATGGGCGAAAAGCTGCATCCAAGCCTTACCCCACCAAACGTGACACAAAGTGTCAGATGCAGTGGTGTAAAGCACGCCAAAGCTGGACTCTAGAGTGGTAGACGAATCACACTTCTCTGTCTGACAATGTGATGGATGAGTCTGGGTTTGGTGGTTACCAGGAAAACGGTACTTATCTGACTGCATTGGGCCAAGTATAAAGTTTGATTGAGGGGGGATTATGGTGTGGGGTTGTTTTTCAGGAGTTGGGTTCAGCCCCTGAGTTCCAGTGAAAGGAACTCTTAATGCTTCAGCATACCAAGACTTTTTGGACAATTTCATGCTCCCAACTTTGTGGGAACAGTTTGGGAATGGCTCCTTCCTGTTCCAACATGACTGCACACCAGTGTACAAAGCAGGTCCATAAAGACATGGATGAGTGAGTTTGATGTGGAAGAACTTGACTGGCCTGCATAGAGTCCTGACCTCAACCCGATAGAACAACTTTGAGAGGAATTAGAGTGGAGACTGTGAGCCGGGCCTTCTCATCCAACATCGGTGTCTGACCTCACAAATGTGCTTCTGGAAGAACGAACATAAATTCCCATAAACACACTCCTAAATCTTGTGGAAAGCCTTCTCAGAAGAGTTGAAGCTGTTACAGCTGTGAAGGGTGGGCCAACATCATCCCAGTTCCCATAGGGCGAGAGGCAGGGTACACCCTGTACAGGTCACCTGCCTGTCGCAGCGCCCCGAGAGAACCCACGCAAACATGGGGAGAATGTGCAAAGTCCACACAGAAAGGCCCGGGCCAAGGTGGATTTGAACCCAGACCTTCTAGCTCTGAGGCAACAGTGCTAACCACCAAAAAATATAAGTGCATTTTCACTTAGTTTATTGATTAGGTTTCCATCTACAGCAGCTTGTTCCTGTTCTGCAGCACACGCATGAAATGTGTAACTATTATGGAACTCACATGACAGTGCTGACACTGTCAGCTGGACTAGTGAAACCTAAATAGCATGACCCTATGCAGACACTTTACCGCTACTCACCTTATGACGGACGTTTTCGTATGAGGTAGGACTCACAAGTGAAAAGCAGATAAGAAACACATCCTGGTAAGACAAAGAAAACAAAGCAATCAGAGCCTTGCTGTTTTATATTTTGATAGGAAAACAGTAAATAGGTGCAGCAATTTACTGAAACATGCAAACATCCACGTACAGAAGGCAAAAGCAGCGCGTGTACAGTTCTAATGAGCTTGACAGTCAATATTTGGTGTGAAAACCTTTATTAGCAAACCTTAGGTAGCTTTCTTGTCCTTTCTTTAAGTAGTCTTCAGGAATAGTTCTCCAGGATTTTTGAAGGACATTACAATCTCTTCTTTTGATGCCAGCTGCCTTTTATTCCATTCTCTCCCATGATGATTCCACCTTGCTTCAATAATGTTAAGAATGGCTTCTTGATTGCCCCCTTCAGTGGCTTCAATTCAATTCAATTCAATTTTATTTATATAGTGCCAAATCACAACAAACAGTCGCCTCAAGGCACTTTGTATTGTGGGTAAAGACCCTACAGTGAACAGGAGCCGGTCCTGTATCAGGTCTTTCCTGGTATTTTCTTAAGGACATAACTCAGACACTGTTCGTGTGGTATAAACAGTTTTTAGGCCTACTACTTCTTTTTCCTCTACTTAGCTCGAGGCACTTTTGCTGTGATTTGGCACTATATAAAAAAATTGAATTTCATTGAATTGAACTTACCTCGGTTTATTTCAAGGACACACTTTTTGTTTTTTGTTCTTTGCTAAGTTGTCTGTTATGTTTCAGGTACAGGTACTGGACTGAAAATGAGTTAAAAAGCAGCCAGTGTCCAAAGAAACACTTTGAAAGACCTTCAGAAAGCCTGGAGAGCTATTGCTCAAGACCACCTAAAAATGATAAGAAACTCTGGCTACTTGGAAGCAAAATATAAAGAAATGATGGGTGGCTAAAGACTTTTGCACAGTATTGTAAGTGCACTATAACCCAAAATTGCATGATCTTTTTTTGTTTTGATTATTGTACCGTCTCTGGGTAGGAAAGTGGGCGGAGTCTGTCATAGTCTCCTTGTCCTGCCGTATCCCAAAGGCCCAGGTTCACTGGCTTCCCATCCACCATAACAGTGGCAGAGTAGTTGTCGAACCTGATAGAAGTGATAGAGTGAGAATGAGCCAAACTCTAGAACAGGACAAGAAAAAAGACACTGAAGTGGGAATCAACCTTTGAATAAACCTCTGATTTATTGTGACCTTTTTGCAGCTTCTGCTCTCTCTGAAAGACAACCCACTTTTTAAATCTGATTGAACCAAAAGCCTGTTTATCATCTGCCTGCTGAGCCACTTACAGCACAGTTACAGTGATAAAGATCAGCACTATCCACAGCTGGTTTAGCATTAGATGCAGAGTTTCCTCAAAACTACTGCTGTGTAACCTACTCTGCAAACCAAACTTTCATATAATAATGCATCAGCATGCCAAGCTTGATAATGCATTTACCATGTAAGGCAATACATAAATACTCGGTGCACTACAGTTTTAGATACTCACACTGTGGGGACGTACTCTCCAGGAAAGGCATTGGCGGTGTAGCTGATGAGCAGACAGGTCTTACCCACAGCTCTGTTGAGGAGAAAATGCTGGATTAACATTTAGTGAGAAAAACCAAGAAAAAAACTATGGATCGTCTAGTTTTGTGTGGCCGAGCTCATGTATTACATATATCAGAGGCTTTGCCAAAAGAAAAGAAAAGGTTGTTTTAGCAAAATAAACACATGAGAGCAGTAACTTATCATAGTATCAGTAGCAGCTGAACACATGAATCTCACATTCACAACACTGAACATCACTTTGAGGAATTTCGAGAGTTCAGTAAAGCTCCTGTTACAGCAATATTTAAGGATTAAACACTTATCATAAATGTTAGCCTGGCTGGCACATACACAATGTTACCTATTTAACATTCAGGAATTACTGGAAAGCCACTTGAGCAGTCTGTCAAGTTATAATTAAACTAGAGGCTACCGCTAATAATAAAACAGTAACATTAATGTGGGTGCTAGGCAGCAAACACTATCAGCCCTGGTGTAACGTTAAATGGATAAATAAATTAAGCCAATCAGATTCTATCCAGATGATACTGCATGAGTACCGGCTTAAATGCAGCCCCAAACCAGAGCCTCCACAGTGTTAACAGATGGCTGTGGATACTCACTTTTGTTCTTTTCTCCTGACCATCTCTGCACACACTGACGATAATTTGAACTAACAATGTCAAAAATTGATTCATCACTCCGTAAGACCTGTTGCCACTGAATTTCAGTCCAGTTCTCGTGTAATTTGACACACCACAGCATTTTTCTCCCAGTCTCCCTTCCTTCAGAGTGGCTTCTTGAGAGCGACCCTTCCCCACCTTTCTTTCTGTTTATTATTGTTCAGGTACTGTTCATCTGCTGTAGATAGTTTCTTAGGTCTGCCACTTCTTCTTCTGTCCTAACGCTTCTTAATTTTTTACCCCACCCCGATCAAAAATTATATCGAATATTTTCCTGGATATTAATATATCAAGTTGGAAATTCTAGTATTGCTAACCAAATAAAAATAAACTAATATGAAGTGAACTTACCCGTCTCCGACGACAACACACTTAATGTTCTGCATTGCGCTGCAGCTGGAGGAATGCTGTGAGCCCGGGAGCAGCCAACATTGAACTCATTTCTCATCATGTTGCGTTCCTTTTACCTCGGATGTCGGTGCTGGGAATGTCGTCCGCGTTCCAGTGCTCGGAAAAGCTAGGAAAACAGGCTTGTTGCACCACAGCAAGGAGGAGCATGCAATCATTCGTTACTAGAAATACAACGCAGTGCCTTGCGCTTAAAAACACCTCTGCAGGACTGCTCGGTTCTCTGTCGTCTCGGATTATGAAGCAGGTATTCCTCCCACTTCTTCTTCTTTCGCCTGCTGCAGGTCTCCACACGGCACCTTCAGCCTCCAGCTCTATCCCTCGCATACTCTGTCACGTCAAACCTCTGCATGTCCTCCTTCGCTTTTGGTAGCGCTCCTCCGTTGCTGATTTCAGTTCAACGAACCAAAAACAACCTGTAGTTATTTTTGATTTATATATGTGCTCTTGTTATGTAAATCACATATCACAATAAAAGTTATGGTTTGTGTGTTGTCTGGGCGAAATTAAGAGAAATAAAGCTCCAGACGTCCTATTTTTTCTCAATCAAGACGTGTTCCTTTATTCGTGTGAATTTTTTGCTGGTAATCAACGCCTTCACTCACGATTCGCTTGCAATAGAAATTCATCCAGCTCTTCACCCTGATCAGCTCTACTTTCTAGATGATTTTATGACAGCTGGGATAGGCTCCAGCCACCCACCCCACGATCCTGAAGAGGATAAGCTGAAGAGGATGATGGATGGATGGATGGGTGGATGCCGCTAATATGCATGCAGAAAATTAGTATAAATAAACCCAGGAATAAGTTATAGGACTGTACAATTGTAATTATTAATTGACAGTTCTGAACCTATTGAATAAAGTCAATCCAGGACACTGATATATTTAAAACAATAAATAATTGAAGCATATCCTTGATAGCTCACAAAGTTTTCTGTGGATTCATTTTCTGCCTTATCCACTCTACCTGGCTGGGAAATTTCATCTAAAGCTGCTGAAGGATCCCACAGAATTTAAAGGACAAATCTGCTCAAAATTGCTGACGTTAATGCAAATATGAAAATATGAAAAAAAATCATAAAAAATAAACATTGAAAGTTGACATGAAATTCTCAGCACATTATGATTCTTGCCCACCAACTCTACATGTGTGCAGAGTTTAATCCCACAGCACTGCAGGATTCCATGGAAATTAAAGGACAATTTTGCTCATGATCATCATTGTTAATCTACTACAAAAACACCATATTAAAAAAAAATCACCCTTAACAGTTGACATAGAATTCTCCATGGATTCCTCATCTGGTTCACCCACTCTACATGTCTGCAAAAGTTCATCTCAAACTGCTGTAATGTTCATAAATCACTGTGCCACTCGGATCAAAAATTCATTAATATTCAACCAGAAAAATGTACCTTTCCGGAACGGTGACAAAGAACGGCTCAAACAGGTGCAACATGAGCTCAATGAAAAATTGAAATTGGCAAAATTGGAATCCAAAAAAAGAAGAACCAAAGGGATCTAGAAAACAGCAACATTTGTGAGGTGTGGCGTGGAATCAAAACCATCTCTAGATACAACAAAAAGAAACAACGGCCACTTATGGGTGATGTCGAAAGAGCTGAAGAATTCAATCAGTTCAATAGATTTGGTCACGCCAACTTCCACTGCTGCTCTTCAGTCTTCTTCTGCTTCTTCTTCTCAACATGTGGGCATCTTCTCCAGCTACCCCATCTCCTTGCATCTTTAAGGTGGCAGCTACTTCCCACCTCACACCTGTTTCTCCATCCCTGTCTGTCACAGAGACAGGGGTCACAAAGACGAGCTCACAGAGATGGGTGTAGAGTCTTCTTTTGTTCCTTTGTGTTTCTGGGACATTAATGAACAGCACGGGGGACTCCGCATGGCTCCATTTCTTTTCACATTGTATGCCACAGACTTCAAATACAATTCTGAGTCCTGTCACACCCAGAAATACTTAGATGACACTGCCATTGAGACGTGTATCAGGAACGGACACAAATCTGAATAAAGGCATGTTCTCAAAGCCTTCAGTGACTGGAGTCACAAAAACTACTTCATATTGAACACCTCTAACATTAAGGCCCCTTCTCCAGCCTGTGAAAGTTTGTGGGGTGGATATAGAGGTGGTAACAAAATATAAATATTTAGAATTACAGCTAGGTTACAAAGTGGACTGGTCCCTGAATACAGATGAACTATACAAAAAAGGGGCAGAGCCATCACTTTTTGTTAAGAAAATCAAGATCTCTTGATATCTGCAGTAAAATACTGACCATGTTCTATCACTCTGTGGTGGCAAGCGTGCTGTTCTTTGCCGCAGTCTGCTGGGGTAGCAGCATCAGAAACAAGGATACAGGGAGACTGGACAAACTAGTGAGGCAAGCTGGTTCTGTAACTGGAGCAAGAATGGACACGCTGAGACCCAGGCAGGTTTGGATAAACATAAAACTGCATTTTGTATGTCTTTGAGTTATCTTTGTCTAATGTTATAATGTATTTGATGATTTAAAGCATGAAAGCGTGAAAATAAATTTTTGAGCAGGTTTTGTCATGGATTGGGGCAGGCTGTGTGGTGCATGTATGTGTGTGTCTGTTTCCAGGTGGTTCGGTGGGCAGGCGGTTGTAACTCCACCTTTGTGGCTGCTGCCAAGGTGCATGCCTGTGGCTGATGAATCAGTCGAGGCCTGGAGTATTTAGGAGTGGTTGAGATGATGACTCACTGCCAGATTGTACAACCTCCATGCTGGTAAACATAGCTAGCTCATCTTTTGTGCATAATTTTCATCTGCCTGTCCGTAACCTTGGTCTCCGCTGCCCATCAGTTTGCTCTTTTCCGCAGAACCTCATTACTGGAATCGCAGATCTACTGAGCCTCGCCAGGGAGCCAGCATACTCAGCCACTGCCTCTCCAGCCTCCAGCTGGACATCAGTCTGCCCTGACCCCTCCTCCCACCAGATCCTGGAAACACCCCGCCACGCACAAAGCCTGACAAGTTCCCCCAAAGGCCTCGCTCTCTAAGACCCACCAATTCTCCATGCATTGCCAGACAAACATTCCCACCTCAGTTCCTCTATTGCGCATTACTTTGTGCTTGTACAAATAAACCTTGGTAACAAACTGTCTTATCTGCTCCTTGGGTCCAACCTTCCCAACTATCATGACAGATTTGTCCTTCAATTTCCATGGAATCCTGCAGTGATTTGTGATAAAACTCTGTACACATGTAGCAGTGGGCAAGAATCATAATGTGTTGAGAATTTCATGTCAACTCTCAATGCTGATTTTTTAATGAATTTTTTGAATTTGATATTTTCATATTCACATTAACCTTGGTGAATTTCATCAGATTTGTCCTTTAACTTCTGTGGAATCCTTCAACATGATAGGATTGATATTTTCATTTGTTTCTCCCTTCCAAACACAGTATATTTCTGGAGTTGCATCAAAGGGTAGACACATCTGCGCAAACACTGCTCCACTCATGCACTCAGACTTTTCTCCTCTCTGTTCTGCAGTGTTTTGTATTCACATTATGGAGCTGCCCTGAGCAGACACATGCAGGCTGCAGTGAGTGAGAAAGAGGACCTCCTGTGTACATAGATGAAAACACTGGAAATTCTCTATTGCAGCAACACAACTAGTTTATAAACACTTGGAAAACTTGGAAAACGTATATTTCTTTCCCCTGAACGAGCATCAAAAGAAACTCAGTGAGAAGGAAAATCCCTCTTACAGATCTAGACCCCTAACACAAAAGGTCAGAGGTCACTGGCAAAGTCCTTCCAGAGACACAGAAGATCCAGGCAGCTCGTATAGTGGTGAAAGTGATATTTCAGTCATGACTCATGTCAGATCTTCAGCATCAGTTAATGTTAATTTTCAGTTATTGGTCATCATATTTTTTACTTCAGCAGACTGATTACGTACAGACTGTATCCAGACACTCAAATCACATATTCAGCCCAATGAAATACGTTAAATGAATTATTTTATTGGAGCTAAAAATATATCTTAAAGACATAGTATAAAAAGTCTAAATATACAAATAGTACATTTAAAATAACAGAAGTCAACACAAGGTACTTTCCAGGTGAGCTCACTTAAATTCTTGGTCTTCAAAAAACACAGTTTCAAGTTTATTTGTTACATATACAATTTTACAAGTATAAAGCCTTCCATGAAGAGTTGAAGCTATTATAGTGCAAATGGTGGGATGACGTCATATTAAATCCTATAGATTAAGAATGGGATGTCACTCAAGTTCATATGCATGTGAAGGCAGACAACCAAACACTTTTAGTGTATGTCTGGAGGAGTAAAGGTGAGGCTGCACCAACTGTCAAACATGGTGGTGCTCTGGGGTTGTTTTGCTGCCAGTGGTACTGGTACATCGCACGAAGTGGATGGTATATTGAAGAAGGAGGATTACCTCCAAAATCTTCAGCTTCACCTCAAATCAACAGCTAGACAGTTGAAACCTGGACACAACTGGGTGTTCCAACAGGACGGCGATCCCAAACACACATTAAAAACTGGTTTTGGAACTGATAAAGCAGGCTAACATGAAGATTTTGAAATGGCCTTCCCAAAGCATTTGTGAACTGTGCTTAAAAGCCAGGTCTGTGCCAAGAAACCATCCAATTTAAATAAATTCTACCAGTTCTAAGAAGAGTGGTCAAATATCTGGCCAGAATTATGCCAGAAGATTGTCAATGGCTACCAAAAGCATCTGGTTGAGGTGCAACTTGCTAAGAGACATTTAACCAAATATAAGAGAGGCTGTATGTAAATATTTGAGCCCATTTTGATATGTTGACCCTCTGTGGATCGGAGAAAATCCAAAATAAATTTAAACTTTGCACCAAATTCTTAATTTGTTATGTAATTAAAGATGTATGCTGTACAATGATTCCACAAGCACAGTTAAAAGAAACCATTAAAGACCCACAATTACCCAGATATTCATGCCCATAATGAGTGTATGTAAACTTCTGACCACAATTGTATACTGTTAGGAACGAACAAGTGTCTAAAACAGTCCAACCCCTTCTCCTTAACCTGACCCTGCATTGAATTCTTCATGTTTCTCTTGTGTCCTTAGCCACCCTCACCACTAGCACTCATGTTCCACTTCATCTGTTCCAGTGAAGGAAGTCTTAGAGGAGAGAGCACTTCTTCTCCTTCTTTTTAACAGGTGGAGGGGATAGCACGACCCGGATGACCTCATCAAACACAGTTTTAAGGCCACGTTGAGTCAAAGCTGAACACTCCAGGTACTTGACAGAACCTGAGGACAGGAAACAGGAAGCCTCTGGGTTATTACTAGAATCTTCCATGAATTATAATTACTGTTAAAAAAGTATCAGAGACAACTGAAGTCATTACCAATTTCTTTGGACAGGGCCAGTCCTTGTTTGTAAGTAATGGGAGAGAGTTTATCTTTCTTCAGCTTCTCTAGAGTGTTCTTGTCATCTCTCAGATCCAGTTTGGTGCCCACAAGAATGATGGGAGTCTTGGGACAATGGTGTCTCACCTCAGGGAGCCACTGCACAGGGACAGCATTTATAAGTTAGGGGTGTACCTTCACACATCTGTCTGTGTTATCTTGAAGAGGTTATTTTTTTAATAGCTGCAACTAACTATTATTTGCATATTCAGACTTCAGCTTTTCTGTGTGGACTTTGCATATTCTCTGTGTGCCTTAAAGGGTTTCCTCACCCGGTCAAAAGACATGCATGAACTTTTTTTTGCTGAACTCCAGTTCAATTTCAAAAGACTGGCAAGACCAGGGGCACTTCAGCACTGAGCTAAAAAGCCTTTGCATTCAATCAGATATGAGACACCGCATAGGAAGAGCCAGCCAAAGATACAGACCAAAAATCCCAGCTGTGCACAAAAACATCTAAGCAATGATGAAATCAAGAACCAGATTTTCCAATATTTCCAGTGTTTGTTATCTTATCTTCACTGTTTATAAATATCTCTAAAAACTATCTCCAGCACTCCCCCCGCCCCCCTCTGAATGGCTCTGGGTGTTTAGGAGGCGGAAGACAGCGGCAGGAGTCAGAAACTCTTGAATGAGGTAAAACGGTCTGTTGGAACGTTTCCATGAACAGAGCCGGCCCGAGGCATAGGCGACATATGTTTTTTTAACATGCTAGTGCACTCGTAACATTTGTTTATGCACTGGTAACAATGATCTGCGCATTGGTAACATTTATATGTGCAGTGGTAACTATGCACTGGTAACGAATGTCAATGCATTGCTAACAATTATCTATGCATTGTTAACAATTATCTATGCATTGGTAACATTTATCTGTGCATTGGTAACATGTATCTATGCACTGGTAACATTACCAATGTACTGGTAACATTTATCTATGCACTGGTAACATTATCAATGTACTGGTAACAATTATCTATGGCATAGATAATTGTTACCAGTGCACAGATAAATGTTACCAATGCATAGATTCTATGCATTGGTAACAATTATCTGTGCATTGGTAACTATGCACTGGCAACATTTATATATGCATTGGTAACATTTGTCTGTGCTCAAGCCAGTTTATCCATGTCTTACATATACATATAAAACATATACATATGTCAATTATACATGCAATAATATTGGTGTACACAACACTTTTTTCCAAGAAACATTTGAAAAAGAAGAAAGTAAAAGATCAAATAGCATTTTTTATGCTTTGCTCCGAGTATTTACTTTTCTATCAGGTTTCCGATATGTGTCCCCCCCCAATAATAAACTCCTTCCTACGCCCTTGTGTGTATCACTTCTTGTCTAATATCCTGTTTATCTTTTTCTTCTAAAC
>VUQM01074592.1:2847-13350 GCA_015108615.1 Australoheros scitulus | reverse complement strand
CAGAACATCTGCACAGAACCATCTAACTTTAACAGAATCGCTACAATATGAAAGTCACTTTGCCAAAAACTGACTGCAGCGTCTACCATGTGACAGAAATGTTCTTTATGACTCAAAATTAATTGATATAATTCATAAGAGATGATGTTTGAGATGTGCTTGACAGATTATAGGTCCACAAGTCATTTACAACAATATAAATACCAGCAATAATTTTTTTGGGCAAATACTGGAAATCACTTTTTGGCACAAGACCGGCTATTCAGATGACAAATCGCTCCACTGCTTCTGTGTACAGTGTGGCGGCATGTACATTTTACATACATGCAGTGCAGTACAAATTCATATTAAAATTAAAATCAGTTTATTGCACCCTATAAATTCTAATATATAGGTATATCTGTTAATAACAGGGTGTACCCTGCCTCTCAACCTATGACAGCTGGGATAGGCTCCAGCCCTCCCGCGACCCTGAAAAGGATAAGTGGAAGAGAATGGATGGATGGATTTTTATTAGTGCAACAATAAAATTATTTAATAGATAGGCAGGAGTATATTTGATAGCAAAATCTACAGAATTTTTTAACACCAAGATGTGTTTTTACAGAACCCCACAAGGGAAATGGGAGAGAAAAAAAAGCGAGAGATGTACATACACACAGCTTGAGCTTTTATTTTATGAATATATATGATATAGATGAATAGGTATGTGTCCTCCATCACTGTGTTTGTTTATGAGCTGAGTGGCTGAGAGGAGAAGGGGGTCGAGGCAGTGCAGTCTGAAAAAGAGTACGCTTTGTACGCTTTGGAAAATGTTGAAAATTGTGAATCATCCATAAAAACAAAACGATTCCTTCACTAATCATTCTAAATGTGCAACGCCATACATTGGCATTTATAAGGAATAAATTACACGCATCTGTCTCTGGGGACATTTTTTTTAAGTGTAAACATGAAAGTGTAATAATGTAAAACTGCAGGTTATTTTTAAGTTGAAAAATGTCCCCTAACTAAAAACATTTGTTCTCTATTTATTAGATCATGTTTAAAGATCTATTCAAATGAAGAAAATGTACATTCTGCTATTCATTTATTTTCTTAAGGAGGGCTTTCTGACTTTGTGAAAAAGGAAACATACGTATCATAAGACACAAGTGGTTTCTTTGCACTTACCTTTCCATGTCCAGGATCTGGTGGGCAGATACTCTCCAACCCTTTGGAGATGGAGACCGGAATTTCCACTCTTCAGCCAGACCACCTGCTTCTCAGCCACGGTTCAAAAGAACCGGCTCAAGCACCCAGTCTTTGCCAGAGTATTTGTGTCCCTCATGCTGTAGCCTAATTATTCCTCTGTGAACTTACCTCCCATGTAGTTACATTTCCTTCTCTTCTCCACTCCCAGGACTCCCCTTTTGGCTGTTGATTCCTTAGACTTGCCTGTTTCCAAGGAACTGATCAGCTGGCATTTGCCTGCCCACCCTGCATCATCTCTACTTAGCCAGAAACCAAAACCAGTGGTCACCTTTCTCTCTCCTCCTTGGAAGAGATTCCAACTTTGCCAAGTAAGCCCTGTTATTTAATCTTCTCTCCCTGGAAATTCTCAGTGGACACTTCAAAACAACCCCCCCAGACTAATCTCAGTTTCCTTTCTCCCAGACCTCTCTACTCCATGTTTCATGTTGCCTTCAAGATCCAAACAGTGCCAGTTACCCCCACCGTCCTTCTGTGTTTGGATCAGAATGAACTTTTTACATCTAAACAGCAAATAATCCACCTCCTCTAAAACTTGCTCTTCTTGCCCATACATTACTGATAACTTGTGACTTTCCAATGTATCTGATACATTATTTAACTATCCAGTTTCAAAAGCATGCACCAGTGAAATGCACAAAATACTGTCTTCTAGTCAGGGGCTGAAGTGGACTGAACCAATTTGGAACAGTGTTCTGGCACCTTCAATTAATGAGTAACTAAGCAGGCCTCTGCATGTTATTATTGATTTGGTTAATTTTTCATGTGCGGTAGCCTGAGTTGCTTCCAGTGACAACATGGAAATAATTACTCAGTAATAAGAAAATAATGACAGTCCAAGGCCTGCTTACAGCCTCAACACACCTCTTCTCTTGTAATCCCTGTAATGTGATCATGTTATTGATGTAAAGTTGCAGTTGTGGCATTTAACACGAGAACTCCCAGAATTCTCGAACTACCATAGAGTTGTGTTCAAAATAATAGCAGTCCAACATGACTAACCAGATTAATCAATCTTTTTGGTAGAAATCATATTACTATATGGCAAACAATTTACCAGTAGGTGTAGTAGATCAGAGAAAACCAAAAGACCCAACATTCATGATATGCATACTCCGGAGTCTGTGTAATTGAATAATTAATTGAAAGGGGTGTGTTTAAAATAATAGCAGTGTAGAGTCCAATCAGTGAGGTCATTTATTCTGTGAAAAAACAGGCGTCAATCTGGTGACCCTTATATAAGGATGAAGCCAACGCATGTTATACATGCATTTCTCACTGAAAACCTGAGAAAAATGGGCCGTTCCAGACATTGTTCAAAAGAAAAGCGTTTTTAAAATGTTAATTGAAAAAGAGAAAACATATAAAATAGTGCAGAAAATGATAGGCTGCTTGGCTAAAATGATCTCCAGTGCTCTAAAATGGAAAGCAAAGCCAAAGAGAAATGGAAGAAAACAGAAGACTACCATTCAAATGGATCTAAGAATAGCCAGGATGGCAAAGATTCAGCCAATGATCAGCTCCAGGGTGATCAGAGACAGTCTGATGTTACCTGTGAGTACTGTGACAATTAGAAGACACCTGTGTGAAGCTAATCTGTCAGCAAGAAGCCCCCATAAAGTCCCACTGTGGAAAAAAAAGGCATGTGCTAAGATGTTACAATTTGCCAAAGAACACACTGACTGACCTGTAGAGAAATGTAGAAACATTTTGTGGACCATTATTAATGAGGACCAAACAGGTTTTATTCCCGGTCGGCAATCATTTTTTAATCTGAGAAGGCTATTTAATGTGATACTCTCCCCTCATTCAACAGTACATCCTGAAATCATCCTTGACGCTGAAAAAGCATTTGATAGAATTGAATGGACCTCTCTCTTTACAGTCTTAGAAAAATTTGGATTAGGGCCCATTTTCTGTAAGTGGATCAAAGTTTTATACTCAATGCTGATGGCAGCAGTTAGAACGAATGGTCTGATTTCCAAATATTTTTCGCTTAACAGAGGTACAAGGCAAGGTTGCTACCTGTCGCCCTTCCTGTTCAACCTTGCAATTGAACCGCTAGCAATTGCTATTAGATCAGATGACAGGATCAGGGATATATGTAGGGGAGAAATAAATCATAAAATTTTGCTTTATGCTGATGACCTGCTTTTACAAATATCAGACCCAGTAGAGAGCATGCCTCATTTTGTCTGCCTGTTGCAAAAATGTTGTTGCATATCAGGATATAAAGTGAATTTATCAAAATCCCTATTATTTCCATTGAATATTCTGGCTAGACAAATCACTTATGATTATTTGCCTTTTAAAGTTGAAAATGACAAATTTACTTACTTGGGAATAGAAATAACAGGCTCAACAAAGACTATTTTTCAGTATAACTACAGGTCTATTTTAGGCCGCACTAAAATGGAACTGGAAAGATGGGCAAAACTACCACTTTCCATGGCAGGACGGATTAATACAGTAAAGATGACTATATTGCCCAGGTTTTTTTATTTATTTCAAATGATTCCCATTTTTCTGACAAAATCCTATTTTACTCAGCTGGATCATTTCATATCTTCGTTTTTATGGAGTAGAAAACCGGCACGTATAAAGAAGGCAAGTCTGGAGAGAGTTAAATCTGAGGGCGGTTTGGGATTACCTAATTTTCTTTTTTATTATTGGGCAGCCAATATTACTAAATTAACATATTGGATCATTATGTTTGCTGACAAGAAGGGTCCAGTTTGGACCGATATGGAATTGAGAGCTACACTCCCAGTTTCTCCTATTTCAATCCTAACCGCCCCTCTTTCATTAAACATTAAAATACCTGAACAGAGCTTGAATTTGGTGGTCTGGAACTCAATTAAGATCTGGAACCAGTTCAGAAAACATTTTAATCTGACAAATATGTGTAGTTTCTCACCAATAACATATAATCACATTTTCCTACCACCCCAAATTGATCAGGCATTTGCAATTTGGCACAGATGTGGCCTGGTTTACTTTAAAGATCTTTTCCCTGATGACAATTTTGCGTTGTTTAAATTTTTGTGTGAGGACCATAATGTGCCAAATTCTCATTATTTCAGGTATCTTCAGATTCTGAGTTTTGCCTCCAAATACTATCCAAATTATCCATCCTTACCCTCCAGGGACTTAATGTATTCAGTTCTCAATGTGAACCTGTTAAATAAAGGAGCAATATCCAAAATATATACACAATTCTGAAGAGCTGCCCTATACATGGGATAAAGCCAAAGCAGCATGGGAGGGGGAAGTTGGTGAAACTATATCAGAAGATACCTGGAAAAATATCATACAACGAATACACACGTCCTCCTTCTGTATTAGACACAGCTTGATTCAATTTAAGGTTGTCCATAGATTACATTACTCCAATGACAGATGGTCTAAAATGTATCCTGATGTTGCCCCAATTTGTCCTAGATGTCAGTATTCACCTGTTTCCTTGGGACATATGTTTTGGTCATGTCCATCCTTGTGTGGTTTTTGGACTTCAGTCTTTCAATCACTTTCAGTAATATCAGGCGAAATACTGCAACCTAACCCTTTAACAGCTATCTTCGGCATAGTTGGGGGTGAGTTGAAGGTCTCTCATTACCACAGAAATGCAATCGCTTATGCATCACTGCATGCCCGTCATCTGATACTGTTGAATTGGAAAGGGAAGAACCCCCCTGCATATATACATTGGATTAGGGAAGTGATGTTGGGACTGGACCTAGAAAAACTTAGGTATACAATACGTGGGCTGGAGGATAAATATGACAAAACTTGGTTAAAGTTCATACATCACATCAGAAGTTTGCCCTTTGACCCTCTTTCGCTTTGAGTACTGTTCTGGTCCTTTTAATAGTAAGATTAATATTGGTACCATGATTATAGTGGTTAAGGTACATTAAGTGAGTTGTGATGTGTATGTTTATAGGGAAGCCACCCGGATGGGAGATTGGGGGGGGGTTTACAGTGTGCAAGAAATACTTAAGTATTGATGCCAGTGTTTTTTAATATGTAAAAAAAAGGATAAATAAAGTTTTTTTTTTAAATGATTAGATGTCTTCAGATTTCCTCCACCTCCATCCTGGTAAATGGAGGTTCTGGTGTTGAGCCCTGACATCATCTTTGAGGAGGTCTCTACATCAGCCTGGTCGCCAAGAATTTCTCATTTCCTGCTAAGAACCTTGGTGTTAATTCATCTCAAAAGTCTCTCACTTTCACTGTCATCTAATAATCTTAACTGTTAGTATACACTTTAATGTTCTCCTGTCTTAATTGTAACTCACTTTTCATGTTCTCGTCATCCCATCATAACCTGGTCCACGAAGCAACTAAGACCAACTGAACCATTGATCTATTCTTCCCTTCACTGGCTTCAAACTCAGTTTTTGCCTTATAGCCTGCACTTATATATCCCTGCACCTATTTCCCCATTTTCCTGTAAAATATAAAGAAATTAAGGGTGGCTCAAGACATGTGCACAGTATTGTATTTTTCTAAGATATTTTAATATTCAAATGTTCCAGAGAACAAGTTCTGTTAATCCGATGGTTCAGATTAACTCACCGCTGTAGGTGAAGTAGGTCCCGTCTTTAAAAACCACCACAGCTGGCAGAGAGGCCAGAGACACCGCCTGACACACAAACACACATTAACTACAAACACAGACACAATGACACCAAAGTGCAGCGTGCGCCAGCAGATTTCCTATTGCTTTTGCTGCACAGCGCTGTTCACCAAGCAATTACTGCAAGCATAAACATGCTCTCAGAAGGGAACACATTGGTGTCCCTTGAAAATGTTGCACGTGCTATCTGATGCCCACATCATTACAACATCTAGTGGACAATGTATGAATATTATGAAAAGGGGAAATCCAGGTGTGTAAATCAGATCAGCTCAGCCAGGTGATTTAAATTTTTCTGCAGTTTCAGAGGTTTCTGACCTTCGGCAGGACGTCTCTGGTGGCTGAGAAGAAGTAGGTTTGGACGATCAGCTCCTCAGCAACTGACGTATAGTTTCCCTGAAACACACCACAAGTCAGCTGTGTGTGTGTGTGTGTGTGTGTGTGTAAGTGTGTGTGCGCGTGTGTGTGCATGTACCTTCAGCGGGGATGTGGCTCCTACGTAAACAATCATGACATCATGGCGGCTCATGGCGTGCTGGAAGAGCTGCACACTGCTCAGTGATCGAACCAATGGCCTGAGCAACAACACAGAATGTTTGTTTGACATAACTGTGACATCACAGCCATGATAAACATCACCTTTTTTCACGTCAGCTGTCTGAACTCACCCTGCCATCCGATTAGCAAAGTCCATTATTCCCTCTTTGGTTCTCGCGCCCGAATAATTATATTTCACATTTTTCTTTAACCTGGAAACATGACACAGCTGGTAAAACACCTGTAGCACAACCTTATTTACCATTAGACTGCCGGATGGTTTAAAATCAAGTAGCACCTTGTGTTCATTAGAGGAACTGCAGTTTCAGACACTGGATCTGATTGGTTGATGTGTGTGTGATGTCACAGTGAGAACTTACATGAGGATGGCTGGATACGTTTTGACCCGAAACTCTTTGGCCAAACCTTCAGACAGAAACAACACATCTGACCTCTAATCACAGTTTGTTGGCAGTTTAGTGCTTTTATTGTGACGGTGACTGACCGGTGTTGGCAGTAGCATCTGATTTGCCGACGTGGACCGGAGAGCCGAGACTCCTGAATTCTGATCCGATCTGATGCCAAACCGGATCCAACTGTTTACAGAATGTACACCAGGGGGCGTAAAACTGCAGTGAGACACAGCAGGGACAGAAAATACACAAATGCATGAAAAGTACTCAAAAGATTATAATAAAATTATAGTATGATTATTAATATTGTTAAGAGGAGGTACAGATAAAATACAGTTTACACATGGTACAGAGTGCATGAAACAGTGTAATATCAGAGAGCGTCTGTACCTTGATGAGCCAGATTTCATCATCTCCTATTGTCTCCATGAAGCTGAAAACATGATCGATCAGACTGATTAATGATTATAGATTGTTAAAAGGGTCACCTTCAATCTAAATTTAATTCAATTTTCAGCTTGAACTCACGAATCATTGAGCTCCTCCACAAACGCTGCTGCCACTGACAAGAACAGCAGCACTGACAACAAACAAGCACACAAACAGAGGCGCAAACATGAATTCATTCATTTAGTTTTTAAGGAGAGAGGAAGACCAGAGGGTTAGGGTTAGCCCTACAGTCAGTTGACAAATCAATGAGAATCACATGATCCCAGCACAGGTGGAGTATGAATGCCTCCACATTTGAATTAAAACTGTCGGATTAAAGTTTAATCCGACAAACACCAAACTCTGATCAGATTATTTTTAAACACAAAGTCTGATTTCAGCTGAAAACAGAATCAATTTCAAATGTTTGAACCAGCCGAGTGCTTCCAGATTACCGGCTCATAAATCTGACATTAATCCAACTGTATGTCCTCACACTCTGAGGCTGAAGAGGAACAGGAGTTTGGACATACCTGAGAGCAGGACTGTGGTCCTCCTGTCCGCCATGGCGACTGAAGCTGGATTAACAGCACAGAGCTAATCTGCTAACTGCTAACACACTGAACACACTGCTAATCTGACAGATTAGCAGGCTGCATTCAATCTACTCAAACTTTATTCATAGCTACTTTACAGTTAATGTCAGTGGGCTTTTGATAATTTTGACAATGCTGTCCTGAGCTCCCTCCCCAGGCGTCTCAACCCCCTTATTCACACTTTAGTTCTGGTGACCTCAATAGGTCACTTGACACAATGACGTGAAGTCCCAGATTGGTTTCACCTGAAACCACTGATTGTAATGACCCACGCCTCCTTTCACACCTTGGCGCATGTGATTATCCACATGAACAATAGCGGGTCATAACCACCTCCAGGAACCCACTTTACCAAATAACTACAGGACGATCGCTAAACTCCTATTCCTCTCAAAAGTCCTGGAAAAAGCCATCCACTATCAACTTTTTACATACTTACAACATACTATTTTTGAAAACTTTCAGGACCAACTACACCACAGAATCCTCCCTGCTACAAGTACACAATGATCTACTCCTGTCAGTTGACTCTGAAGACTGTGCCATCCTTGTCCTCTTCGATCTCAGGGCTGCATTTGATACCATTGATCACCACCTTCTCCTACAACGCCTGCACTCCAGTGCTGGTATCAGCAGCACAGCATTACACTGGTTCACCTCATACCTCAAAAACAGATGGTTCTCTGTCAGCATTGGAAATGTTTCTTCTTCAGCAGTAGAATTTTGCTGTGGGGTACCTCAGGGTTCTATCTTAGGGTCCATCCTGTTCTGCCTATACATGCTTCGTTTGGGTCAAATCATCAGTAAACATATATCTCTTTTCACTCCTGTGCTGACAATACTCAGCTTCATCTCTCCCTCAGTTCCAACTAGTCCAGGCTGGATAGTATCATCATATGCATTGAGGACATTAAGAACTGGATGGCAAAGAAATTGTTTCAGCTAAACGACGATAAAAGAGAAACTGTCTTTTTTGGCTCCCCCAATTCCATCACGGGGTTTCTAATCAGCTTGGCAATCTATCCACCTATGCCAAGCATAGGTGATGTGATATTAGACTAATATTAAGTTTGACAAACAAATTAACTCAGTGGTTAAAAACAGCTTTTTCCATCTCCAGTCCATAACAAAAATTAAGTCTCACGAAATCGTCATTCATGCTCTCATTTCCTCCCTCTTGGACTACAGTAATTCCCTTTACGCTGGTCTCAGTCAGTCCTCTCTGTCCCGTCTCCAGCTTGTCCAAAATGCTGCTGTGAGGCTCCTCACAGGCCCCTGAAAAATAGATCATAATACACCCATTTTAGCTTCTCTCAACTGGTTCAAGATCCTCCTGTTTGTGTACAAAGCCCTTCGTGGTTTGGCTCCCTACTACATCTCCGATCTCCTGTACCCCCACTTAGCCTCCAGGGCCCTCCGGTCAGCTGACCCTCTGGATGCTTCTAACTGTCTCCAGCTCTAGATTTAAACTCAGAGGAGGCTGTGCATTTTCTGTGTTTACCCCCCCAACTGTGGAACAGCATTCCTCTCACAATCAATTTGCTCCATCTACTGAGTCTTTTAAAACTAGACCTAAAACTCATTTTCACTAACTGGCATTTGAGTCCATCTGATTAGCCCATTACCTCCTGTGCCTTTTCCAGCCACGATTGTATATGTTTAGCACCTACTAACAACAGCACAGCTGATACTAAACATACAGCTGAATTAAAGCTGCAGGAAGAGAAAAGAGACTATCAGGGGCCAGCAAAACAAAAATAGAAGAATAAGGAGAGAAGGAGAGAGAGGGGAGGAAAGGGAAGGTATAAGAGCAAAAGGGTGAGGAGGGAAGAAGGGAAAATAAAAGAGAAGGGGGAAATAAAGATAGAGGGGGAAAGAAAATTAAGGGAATACAGTCGTCCCTCACTATATCTCAGTTCCCTTATTGTGGCTTTACTGTATCGTAGATTTAAAAAATATATATATATTTAATTCTGTATTGCAATGTTTTTGCTATATCGTGGGATTTTGCGTTATATAGGTATTTAAGTAACTCCCCATAACTATGTTCATCACTGGACGAAGAGATCAGTTATGCCTACGCCTTCAGCAGAAATAGAAGTTACGGCCGAGGGCAAAGATACTGCATCACCTGATGAAGCATCTTCAGAAGTGGCGCCTTCAGAAGAGCTGTAATGCTCTTCTTGGCTGTGCAGTTCTGCACATTCAGCTCATCGTCATCACCTTCATCGTGATCAGTACTGCACAGCTACATAATTCTTCATCGTCATCATTCAAGTTGTAGTAAGAGAGAGTAGGAAAGGTTTATAGGAGTGTGGGAAGGGTTTATAAAGCCTTAAAATATATAATATATAGTATAATGCCGCTATTTTGCGGATTTTCACCTATTGTGGGGGTCTCTGGAAGCGATGGGTGAGAGATCACTGTATAGAGAAAAGGAAAGCAGCAGGAGTAAGAAACGAAATCATGATGGTGTTAATTAAATATAATTTACTGATATGATTTAATTCAGCATATTTGAAGAATGAAAAGAACAGAGGAGGAAGGTACTAAAGTTTAAACTGAACTTTATTTACAAACATTACAGACCAGAGACAGTTATCAATAAATCAGATCCATCTGAATTTAAATGTATTTG
>VUQM01074579.1:0-12465 GCA_015108615.1 Australoheros scitulus | reverse complement strand
TTTCTTTCACAATTCTTTAAATGTTATATGTTGCAGTTGAAGTGATGACAACTGGGTTTCAATTCATATCATCACTACATAATCAGACAATATATAAGTCAAAAAGAAACAACACAGAGATTTGTTTTTTCCCTCTTTGCACTGTTTTGCAACCCCACCCAAGTGAGCTGTGAAGCTGCAGTCTCTTTTGATATGGAAATTGAACTGCTAATTTGGTCGTACATTTTACTCCTCAGAGATTTTACCCGACTATTCAGTGGTCACGTCGAATAGATGAAATATTTAGTAAACACTGACATTTCTGCCATGCAGCTCTTTGATCTCCATTGAAATGCCAGAGGCAACATTGATAAGATACTCTTTTTATTACTGAGTACTTGTGTAAGCTATATTTGGATGTGAATGACAGATGCAGAGTTTTGGACTTGGCTTGCACTTAGAAATCAGAGAAAGTGTCTCTGAAGAGTAGATGTGATGAGGAGTTAGTTATCAAACAGGACAACAAAGACTGACCATGAGAGAAAAAACAAAAAGAAAAAAACATCACCTGTGGCCCTCTGCCTTCAACCCTGACAATTTTATACACTTTCCATGGAAACCTTCAACATGCTCATTGTGACACTAATAGCAACAATTACATTTATATTACGCCTGTTAGCTGCACAGTGTTTACCTATTCAGGTCAAAGGAAAATGAAAGGATTATGGGGACACTTTCAAATTTCCTGTTGTACTTTATATGCGGTTTATCTGAGTCACTGAAAACTCAGTAAACTTTGGGGATATGATTGCTTATTTGATCCGTGGGATGAGCACACATCTTTATCAGTGATGGAAAGTAAATACATTTACTCTTGTGCTGTTGATGAAATCATTATGAGGAACACTGAATCTCCAGTTCCCCTCAGCTCTGAAGAGCTCCCAGCTAATTCTGTGGTTATTCTGTGGTTCTGTGGTTATATCCAAGTGTCTGAAAAATAAAACCCACGTAGGAGTTCTAAAAGCTACAGTTCTTCGAATGGCCACTTGAAGATGGCTCCATTACTCATAGACCTCACAGCAATGCACCCCCAGAGTCAATGCACCTAGCTAAATTAGCTTGCTAGCATTGGCTAATATCTTAACCCTTAGCACTACACCCTCTCTTCCAAATATGATCACTTGTGCCTCCATCAAACTAAAATACAATAAACTTTCCTTGGACCAAATACAATTGCCCTCCTTCACCAGGCCTGGGTACCCATCAGTTTGTCACAGCTCAGTTCTTCTCTCCGTTACGCTCCCTTTCATACACGCACATGTTCATGAAAAGTGCTCCTAAAGAGGACAACAACATTCATGATTTTATGCATTGTGTGGCTTAACTGGGGAAACAGTGGCAAACTCTCCTTTCACATATTTTATCAATTTCTTAACACAGCAGTTGGAGTTCCATGCTTGGATGTGGATAGTGATCACACTACATGTGTACTGTGCCTGAGTCCAAACCACAGCAATCACACTCATCAAACAAACTCACTTTTTTGTCTTTTTTTTTTTGGGGGGGGGGGGGGTGCATTTGGGTACAGTGTAGATTGCTATAGCACAAATGACTTCACATTTGATAGACAGCTAAACTAACTTATCTCATAATATTAAGATCATCATAATAACCCAATTTGCATACATGTACCAGTAAATATGACATAATATGACATATATACTACTTAAAATTTTGAATTTACCAGCATACATTATAGCTCACAGCACTTCTCCCTGTCTAGCAGCATGAATAATACAGTTTTGTTTGGAACTTACTATAAATTACAGAGAACCCACCTCACTCACTTGTATTGCTCATTTTCAGGCAAAAATGAGCAATACATTTTCTTTTGTGCAGTTTTTTTCTCATAACGTCTGTGGTCTGATAGTGACCACTGCGCCAAGCTGCTGATGGACTTGTGAATGTCATTAGCTGAGTGAGTGCTCCCTCGCTGCACAGAGAAAGCTTTCGTGGTGAGGTAGTCCTTAAGCTTTGGGGGTCATTACGATCAAATAAAAGCTCATTTTGATCCTATAACTAACGTCTCCAATGAAATATTTAAAGATCCAACCCTTTTTCAATTAGTCAAACTGTAGGTGGTCGATAATGCTGGTATGACTGCATTCATTGTGGATAAATATGGGACCATCATTCTATTAAGTACACAGCTGCTGTCAGTGTTTGTGTCAGGGTACACTTCTCAGACGGTGATCATTCAATGATACAAAAGCACCATTTTATTCAATTCAATTTTATTTATATAGCACCAAATCACAACAAACAGTCACCTCAAGGTGCTTTATATTGTAAGGTAATGACAATACAACAATTACAGAGAAAACCCAACAGTCAAAACGACCCCCTATGAGCAAGCACTTGGTGCCAGTGGGAAGGAAAAACTCCCTTTTAACAGGAAGAAACCTCCAGCAGAAGAAGGCTTAGGGAGGGGGGATTCATCTGCCATGAACTGTTGGGGCTGAGGAGAGAGAGACTGGACAAAAGACACGCTGTGGAAGAGAGCCAGACATTAATAATAACCAATGATTAAATGTGGAGTGGTATATAAAGTAAAAAGAGGTGAATGAAAAGAAACACTCGGTGCATTATGGGAACCCTGTGCAATGCTAGCTTTAACAAGATATTAAAGTCATAAATGAACATATTTAATATTTTTCTAGTTTTGAAGATAGATTTCAATGTGACACATGGCTAAAAAAATAGCTGAAAAACATTTCTGAACTTTTGTATCCATTCCCCGACTGAAGTGCATACTGTAAATGTCCAGTGTATTCAGAACGGATATTAACCTGTCTTTGACTTGTCAGGTCCCTAGTACAAAGTCCATGTGACGTGCAATAAATATAAATAAATATACACATTTCAATTTGCATATTGGTGGAGTATTCCAGTAGTGAGAACTCAGCTGCTGTGTGCTCTTGACCTGATTCTCTCAACATTTTCTGGAGTTCATGTCTGAAAATGGCTTTATCATCCATTTGGAATCATGTTTCTCTGAAGTAAAGCCAACATTCATACCCTTCTAGACCGAAAAGCTCCTTGCAATTGCTTTGGTCACTAGCAGACTGCCACCATTGCCTGTAGTTTGCATGGAAGACACTGACTTCCTCGCAAACACTGGCCAACTACTTGCCAAGTCATAGTGAAACTATGAAACGTGCGACGCAAACCAGTAGGCGCTGGACTTTATCAAGTTTCGCTACTGCTCGACGAGCAGTTGGCCAGCGTTTGCAGACAAATGTGTCTTCCATGTAAACTACAGGTGACTGTGGAATCTGGTAGTGACCAAAACAGTCACAGGGAGGTTTTCGGCACAGCACCCTCTTTGCAACTGATTTCACCAGGCAACAGCCAGCAACCACTCAATCGGTTGGGGAATACACATTTTTCCCAAGCAACTGGAACTTCTGGAGGCTGGTTTCACGCATTCGGTCTCCAGATGTGTGTGACATAGGCTTTAGCTCAGGTTTTGAGCTGAATAATCCACTATGTACAACTAGTTACCAACAATGTTTGTTTGGTGCTTGTCAGCTCATGTATATTTTCTGCTTTTAATCTGGAAGAAACTGCCTGATGCACCCAAAACCCATGCAGTTGTGGACTGCACAGGTACAGCTTCCTGAAATTCATTGAAAATACCATAAAGGCAAAAGGAGCTGCAGATTATGGGATAAAACATTATTTGTAGCTGTTTTAAATCTACAGTTTACAGGAGTACAGTTACAGTGTTTGCATATGATATAGACATGAAAGGTTAGTGGGATCAGTGTAAGTGGCGTCTAACACCAGTTACACAAGTGCACAAGTTTGCACCATTTCCCAAAGACTTTCTCAATTCTTTGCATGCTTTCTTTTACATTACACTAAGAGCACATCCTGAGAGCAAAACCATCAAAAAAGTGAGTAAAAAAGAAATTAAGTTACCACCCCATACACACACAAAAGTCAGCGTTTGTTACTTTTAAAACTGAAATGGAATGAATACATAATACATACAGATTAAATGAGATTTTGATTTAAATTTGATTTTTGATTTTTTTTTTAAATGTTTTGATTTTTGAAGTCACAGTTAAGAAGTAACAATGTCCTTCACAGACTAATACTGTAATAAACTTTGCTCAGGTTGTTTCAGCTGTGATAGTCTCACTTGCTATTGTTAAGAAAAGTGTCTAATCTTCCCACCATATCCCTGAAGTCACCTCAGTTGGTGCAGGGTGGAGCAGGTAATTCTGTGTGACAGCTGAAGCCGAGGGATTGGTGACGGTGACTTTGACGTGGGAAAATATCGTGCCACTGCTGAGATTAAACAGCAGCTGAATCAATGGGGAGCTTGCCTTATGAATATTGCATGAGGGGCGTGCTCCCGACAACTCTCTTCAAAGCCCTCAAAAAGGAAGCACAAACAAAGTGTGTTCAGCTGGAGGTCAGATTGTTGGCCTTTGGACATGAGCATGAAGAGGAAATCAGAAGAGGGATTGGTGCAAGGACACAAAGAGTTACATGCTGGTGATGAACGTGACATGGGTACCCATCACTACAAGTCGAATTAAATCATTTACTTCCCCTTTCTCAATTGAAGACAATAATAGTTCAAGGCATTCTCATTTTCTAACTTCCAAAATCTAAATTGAATTCAGTGTCCTTGGCCCTTTCGAGATGATGGCTAAACAAAAGGAACAACAGTAAATACCTCAAAAGTGACAGAAAGAACTCAAATAACCTGCTGTTTAAAAGGTGAAACCAGAAAGCAGCATTTTTCATGACAGATTTGTGGCGCTACCGCTTTAATGATCAATCATCTATCCACTGTGGAATCTCTGCAGAAAGTTCTCATCTCTGCCCACATCTATCCATTATATCACAGTGTGCCAACACAGACTGAAGTTCATGTAATACATCACAGCAAGAATGTTAGAAGGCAAACCAATCAAGGTCGGCAAAAACAAGATTTTCCCATGCAGTTATGTTGCACTTGATGCACAAAATTGAATTGCAACAAATATTTGATAAAAATGAACTCCAGTAAGTTATTGAAACTGTAAAGAGACCACAATTTCCCAGGGTAAATTGCAACAGAATAATGAACAGCCAATAATACTTTTGCATACTAGAGATGGATGTCTGCAGCACGGGTATCAAGCAAAATCCCTGTCAGAGGCAGGTTTTTATCACAATGTACAACATGGCTAGCAATTTTTCTGATCAATATGGCCACATTTTTGGACAACCACCTGTATTATTCCCCCTCTTCAAAAAAAAAAAAGTTCATAAGCATCTTAATGCAAATGTCACTGCATGATGTACGAGTTAGGCTGCCGGTCGACCAAAGCAAACAAACAAACAAATTTATTTATTTATTTTTTTAAAAGATGTTGTTGCCTTTGGGGCAAGTGTTTTCTTGGCTGAGCATTTCTCAGTACATGAAGTGACCTGCCTTGTGCCTTGACACACTGGTCATGGCCATGCAGGGAACAGAGAGGTAATAGTCTTTCATGGAACCTGGGTTTTGTGCCTGAGCCATGTGTATTAATATTTAGGTTCTGGGCCAGGTTTTATTGTTCTTTGGTTGAGTTTGGGTTCCTGTGTTTTTGGTGTTTTGAACTCTTTTTAAGTTTTGTATTCTTTTTATGTAGCAGATATCTCCTGGTTTCTTTATAAGTTTCTCAGTTTAGTCTTTAGGCTTCTTAGTTTTTGCTACCTTTCATAATGGTAAATGGACTAGTTCTTAAATAGTGCTTTTCTATTCTAGTTGAGCACTCAAAGCACTTTATACAACACATTTGTATTCACCCATTTACACACATTCAAACAGGCACTGTTTTTTACATGAAAGTGCTTTCTATCTAACATTCACACACATGACTGTTGCATTGGAGAGCAACTTGGGGTTCAGTATCTTGCACAAGGAAACTTTCTCATGCAGACTGGAGCAGCCCTAGGAATCATACCACCAACCTCCTACTACTATCATCTACTAACGTTCCAGTTAATACATGACCTCTAACCCCTGAGCCACAGCCACCTAATCTAGTTTCTGTTTGGGGTTAGAGTTGTGGATTCTATTTAATTCCTTGAGATTCAGTTTTTCCTGCCTTTCCTGTGTTCTCTGGGTAGCTGTTTTATTTTGGTAGCTGTTACTGGCTGTGTCTTGTTCCTGGTTTTACTTCCCTTGTCTTTTTTTGTCCTTTATTAGTTTCAGCTGTGTCTGGTTTTCCCATCTTCCTGATTACCTATTGTGTACTTAAACCTTCAGTTTACTTCTGTTTTTTGTTGTGTTGCACACTTAGTTGTGTGTTGTTTGCTGAGAATTCCCCGTGTTTCCTGATCTTGTTTTCTAAGCAATTTCCTGGATATTTGGATTCTCTGGCTTTGGCTCTTTTATAAAAATTTGAATTTGGGCTTTGTAATTCTTTGTTGAGGGAAAGATTTTAAGTTTAAAAAATTACTAGTTGGAAACAAGGAGACAACAGGTTTTGCTGGTCCAGCCATCCACCCCAACCTCTTTTCCACACACACCTGACTTCCTCCTTTGCACCATAATTTGTAGAGTTATCATTTGTCTTCGGGACACTTTCTGAAAATGACTGGTGGTGTCATTCTTCTTAAAAATAGGAGTGATGCCAAGATGAAGAAACTGAAATTAAGCTTAAAACTAGAAAACCAATATTCTAATGTAGTCATTATTTCAAAAATAATAAATGCACGCACAGTCGTCTGAGCAATTGAAAAACAATGCTCATAATAAAACAAAATGAACACTTACAATCTTTCGACACTCCCCTTTGGGATAGATTCTTCTCCTTGGACGTCACTGTACAATCAACAACAGCCTGTCACCCCTGGGTGACCTTTTAATGGCCCGAGGCTGCAAGCAGTTTCCTGTTCACAAGCTACTGGTGTGACTGATCATAAAAAAATATCCAGATGCACCCCATTATTATGCTTCATCAAGTTTGGCATGTTAGAGTTTGTAAAATTCTGTCAATAGACAAATATCATTTGATAAGGTGTTAATTTAGATAAAAGACTCTGTCAAATACAGGGAGAAGAGTCTCTCAACCTGAAACCTGTATAACATCTGTGAGGACTTGTTAATGTTGTGTGTCGTTTCTCAGAAATGTTTCCATCTTGGCTGAAAGTAGTTTCTATGGCAACGCATAAATACTTCCAATGGACACTGAGGGATGTTGTGTGTTTCTTGGAGACATCCACACAACAGGTTCACTGTGTCATTGTGAGCACCACTAACAAGCAGCCTGTTCGTTAACACCTAATTCCAGTTTAAGAGCTCTGAGACCAAATGTAAATGCCTCTTTTTAATAAGAGGACAGTTATTTTTGAAGCCAGAATTACTGACTAGGTATAAAATAAAAAGTGTCACTGTTTCTTTTCCTGGATCCATTTCAAATTAAACCTGGCATGAATTTTATTGATTGAGTGCAGCAAAGTGCATTTAATGAACCCATATCTCTTTCAAAAGTTCAAAAGAAGTTTCTGAAGTGGGAAACTTTAGTGATGGCAATGATGACAAGAGCTGAGAAATAAAGCCACCGCAGTTTATCAGGTAGCATGTGAAAAACACAGAATCTCTAGCTGCCCTACACTCTACAAAGATTTTTAACATGATCATTTTGAGTTGGTGGTTTAATCCAAGCACAACTTCCAGGGCTGAAGGGATGAAGCCAATACAGAAGAGCCTTGTCTGTGAAAGCAAGTCAGTCCCTATGGGCTGAGTGTTAAAATGGAAGACTTTGCTGCATTCTCCTTTACTTGTTTCCCTCTTTACAACAATTATACTTCACATTCAAAATGACACTTTACTCCTTAACAGGGGCATGGCTGCTGCACGTAAAAGATGTGTGCCATTTTCTTTCTGGTGTTTCTGGCTTAACATCCTATTTAATAAAATATTGAATTATGAATGCACATTGCTAACCGAGCTAACTAGTAGTAGCAATAGCTGACAACTCCACAGTGGTATCCTCTGACCCATGTGTGGTCACGTCCAGCTTTAAAGAAACCAAGCTTGTGGGGTCAGGATTCTAAACTTAAGGCTTCAGATAGTCCACAAACCAGTGGCAGCTCCATCTGCCTTTTAAACACAGTGTCTGGTAATTGTTGGTTAGCAGACTTGCTGACCTTTTAGTTTAGTTGATTCATCAACAAGACAACAAATTCTCCCATTTTATTCCAAAGATGTTTATGTCATTCTCAAAATGTCTATAAACCAGCACTTTAGGCTCAGTGGAATTTAAATAAAAGTACTAACAGCTCATAAGCTATAATAATCTCCTGTGATTTTGGACACTGCTCCTTTCAAAGTGTTTTCAAAGGTCAGTGCTGTCAAAATGGCTTGCTATCGTCAGCTGTGCAAATTTGTGTCTCCTAATTACTAAAAGCTGAAATCTTTGCAGAGCTGTTTAACATATGAGGGTGGTCTGAAAAGTTCATAGGCTGACCACGATGCAAAGGTTGAACTTGACCCAATGTTTTTTATTTTTTGACATAGTTTCCCCTGTGGTCCACTCGCTTCTTCCATCAGTGTTGCAGCGCTTACATTCCCATGGTATAAAAGCTCTCATCCTGACCCTCAAAAAAGTTGACAGCAGAGATGACCTCATCGGTCCGATGCTCCTTCCCAGCCAAGTGTTTTTTCATTCTGGGGAACAGAAAATAGTCAGATGATGCCAAATCAGGAAAATATGGAGGGTGATCAACCAGCTCAAAGCCACAGTTGCGTACAGCAGCCATTGCAACCATAGACTTGTGTGCAAGAGCATTGTCCCAGTGAAACAGGACCCCCTCCGTCAGTTTTCCAGTTTTGACTTGATTGCCTTTCGCAGCTGCCTCAGCAAATTGGCATAGTATTATCCATTGATAGTATGACCTCTTTGAAGGTAGTCAATGAACACAATGCCCTTTGCATCCCAGAAGATGGAGACCATCACCTTCTCTGGTGGGGTCTTCTTGGCTTTCTTTGGTGGGGAGCAGATGAGTGTTTCCACTGCATGGACTACCGTTTGGTCTCTGGCTCAAAGTGGTGAACCCAACAGTCATCTTGGGTGAGGAAACGTTAAATAAAACTGTCTGGATTTGCTTGAAAAAGTGCCAAGTTTGCCTGTGACATGACCAGCCTGGTGCGCTTTTTGAACAGGCGTAAAAAATCATGGCACCCACTGAGCGAAAACCTTTGACATGCCAAGTTCATTATGCAGAATGTTCTCAACTCATTCACGGGAAATGCCTACAGCATTAGCTCTCTGATTAACAGTTAAACATCTGTTATCCATCACCATGTGGTGAACATGGTCATTGTTTTCTTGGGTGGTGGCTGTGGCAGGATGTCCGATCCTTGGGTCATCTTCAATGCTCTCCCACTTTTGCACAGTTGATAAAGCTGGAACATCATCCCCTAAGTCAGCATGAATGTCTTTGGGGGCTAACCCCTTTTTCTGCAGATATTTGATAACACCACGGTGCCAAATTTTATCCATTTTCATAAAATGTCTCCAGTACTACTTTTTCAAGTAGTACTGGGTTTGTCTGGAAAGAAAATAAGCCATTAGCATCAGTAAAGGTTGAATTTAGGGCATGCAAAATTTAATTACTGATAACTACTCCTCAGTCAGCCTATGAACATTTCAGCCCACCCTCATAACCTTTAGATTATCAGCAAAAGTTGCAGAAAAAAAACAAACTCAAAAAACAGTGGATAATGTATGTCCCACAATGACTGAAGGTATCTCAGGATTTGATGATAATATTGCATTTTGACAGTTTTAGCAGCAAGTTAAAGTGTTTTTTTCTAAACATATGTTTTGGCCTTTTATCAGCTTTATTTGACAGTTTTTTAGCAGTGAGGAGAGACAGGAAAGCGGGAGGAGAAACAGGGAAGACACGCAGCAAATGCATCAGGTTGGGACTCAAACCTGCTCTGACAGCACTGCCATGCGGCATGTATGGTCGCCTGCTCATGCCCTGAGCCACCCTGGCGCCCAAGTTAAAGTGTTTTTGCACTGATATACTGTAGGTTACAAACCATTATATGAGGATAATTATTACAGTCAAGTCAAGAGTCAAGAGTTAAATAGTGTAAAGTTAAGGAAAAGTAGCAGGGAATATGATGAATGCAAACTATCTTCAGTTGAATAAACAACAGTGTAGACTAATTAACCTGCCCCTGAAAATAAAGTTTTATCATTGTCTATAAGGCAACACAGTCAAAAGCAAATAATGGAATTATTATTAACATATGCAGGACCTTTAAATGCTTTGTCTCTTGCATTCAAATCAACCTCAGATTGAAGAACAAATAAATTAATTTAGTCTACATGCATTTTGTGGACTTGAAGAAGGCATTCGACTGCATCCCATGAGGTATCCTGTGGGAGGTGCTGCAGGAGTATGGGGTATCTGGCCCATTGTTGCGGGCCATTCAGTCCCTGTACAGCCGCAGTGAGAGTTTGGTCAGTATGACTGGCAATAGGTCGGACTCATTTCCTGTGGTTGCTCTCTGTCACCGATTCTGTTCATAATTTTTATGGACAGAATTTCAAGGCGTAGTCATATGGCAGAAGGCTTCTGCCTTGGTGGCCTCAGAATCTCGTCTCTGCTCTTTGTAAATGATGCAGTCCTGTTGGCTCATGGTGAAGAGGGAGCTGAGTGTAAAAGCAAAGCTGTCGATTTACTGGTCGATCTATGTTCCTACCCTCACCTATGTTCATGAGCTTTGATTTGTGACCAAAAGAATAAGATCACGAATACAAGCGGAAGAAATGAGTTTCCTCCGAATGCAGCCATTTGGGAGGGGCTCAAAGTAGAGCCGCTGCTCCTCCACATCGAAAGGAGCCAGTTGAGGTGGTTCGGGCATCTGATTAGGATGCCTCCTGGACACCTCTTAAGTGAGGTGTCCCAGGCATGTCCTACTGGGAGGAGGCCCTGGGGCACACCCAATACACGCTGGAGAGATTATATCTTTCGGCTGGCCTGGGAACGCCTTAGGGTCCCTCTGGATGACCTGGTGAAGGTGGCTGGGGAGAGGGAGGTCTGGGCTCCTCTGCTTAGGCTGCTGCCCCGCGACCCGGCCCCGAATAAGTGGAAGAAAATGGATGGATGGATGGATTAATTAATTAATTTCAGTCTCCAGTGCCCAAAGGGCAACCTGCTCCAAAGTCGTGCAGCACTCAGAAACGTCAGGTCTAAAGGAATTGCAAATGTTCAAACAGGCAGTACTTGCACTAAACTTCAGGAAAATTTTGAACAAATCTCAATTTCATCAGTTTTTTCTGGCCATGTCAACAACCATGCTAATGTTATGTGCCCTTTGAGCATCTTTGTTTGTCAACTTTTTCCTGAAGTGTTGCACAAGTGCCAAACTGTTTGGAGTTAAATGATTTTGGTATTAATTATGAATTTATACAAATGCTACGAGATAGTAAAACTGTGTCTATACAAAAAATTACCTGCATGATAAGCAGAATTTCTTATCCTTCATGTTCGATGAGTAGCTCATCAAATGTGAACACCCATTTTCAAGAACAACCTGCTCCAAAGTAGTGCAGCACTCCGAAACATCAGGTCTAAAGGAATTACAGATGTTCAAAGTTCCCCTTTTTAAAATGTAAAGACTTTATTAATTACTTATTATTTACTTTAAAAAAAAGTTTAGTCCTTAGTTGACAAAATACTCTCACCACAAAATCCCTTAAATCCTTTCAGTGAAGTCTGCAGCATGCAATTGAAATTGCTCAGACTGCTTAGTCGACTCATTCATTATTTAAGCACATCCTCTGCCACAAGTACTCAATGCATACATGTACTCTGCTGTCATGAAATGTGAAACTCAGCATGATGCTCAGAAACTAAACTGTTCAAAAAAATGAAAGGAACACTTTTTAATCAGTATAGCATCAAGTCAGTTAAAGTTCTGGGATATTGATCTGGTCAGTTAAGTAGCAGAGGGGGCTGTTAATCAGGTACCGTTTACACGAAGCCGTTTCCACTGGAAATGGTGTCGTTTTGATGCGTTTCGGCCTTGCGTTTACACGATAGCGTTTCAGAAACGATCCGCGTTTACATGATAACACGTGAAACGATGAAAACGATGTAGTTCCCATGCCAGGCCACAAGTTGGCGTTGGTTTTCTCTTTGCAAAGTTTGTTTATGCAAGACGCGCATGCGTGGAGTGACAGTAGGTAGTGCGGCAAATTGTTAATTACTTACAAAACGGCCAATGTGAGAGGTTTTGTGTGGACTGACGATGAGGTTGGATCGCTGGTGCACACAACGCTGAATTACAAAACGGTAAAAACACAAGAAAAGCATAAGAAGCACTCGTGAATCCGCGAGTACTGTTTATCAATTTGCGCGTGCGCGAAAAACTGTGGCCGTCGCAACCATAGTGCGCATGTGCGAGTCGAGCGTTTT
>VUQM01074561.1:0-12241 GCA_015108615.1 Australoheros scitulus | reverse complement strand
GCATCAAGCATGCCGGGTTCCCTCTCGTCATTATCCGAGTCAGTCTCGTTGTTGTTACTGTTTTGTTTTGGTTGCAGCACACAGCAAACATCTAATTGTTAATAAAAAAGCAACTTTTGCCGGCAATCTGTTACCATCTTCTTCAACGTCTTAACAGAGGCTACAATGATTCTTTATTAATGAGAGTAAGAACAAGTCATTTCTTCATTTTATATATAAGCCCTTCACAAATCCTGTGCACCTGTCTATTTACCGATATGAGCAAAGAAAAAGCATTTAAAAAAACAAAAAAAATCCCTTTTTGACACAACACCGGAAACCTGAAAACTCCGCTGTCACTGTGTTTTGTGTACATACAGCGCTGGTACTGCATCCCTTCATACGCTGTGGCGTTGCCCGAACATCTCTTTGGCACCGAGGGGGACAGCACACACTCCCCGGACCTCGATTCGTCCTTTAGCGACTTCTAGTGACTTTTGAGACAGCAAACAGCGAGTTTTATTGCACAAAAGTTGGCAACAGTGCCGGCCGCTGATCGCCAGATTACGCACAAATATCCGGGCTAGCATAGATGGAAATAGGCCAAATCCATCATAGTTTTCTGTGGTTTACTGCGTACAGTTTCCATTTTTGGAACAATGCTTCCACTTCTTGTTGAATTTATCTCTGGCGGCTCTGGCTGCTTTCCACACCTGCTGCGTTACACTCACAGCTTGTTCCCGTCTGATATCATCAGTAGTCATTTTTGTGAATCGATCATGGACTATTTTAGATAATTCAATGAGGCCTTTGACCTGATCCGCCAGACCTGAGGCCATATCGCTGCAGACCACGCAATGGTGCAGTGGTGTGGATGCCTCAGCCATCGGTGGTCAGACGGCAGCGCTCAACTATTTGAAAAGCTTATGCTGGGTGTTACCACCCCCCACGCTTTGTACGCTCTGGAAAATGTCAATATTTGTGAAGCCACCAGGAATCACACACACACACACACAAAGGTGACAAGAAAGTGGTCACAGCATAGTAAAAAGGTTAACTAGCTAACACGATCAACAATAGCAATCAGTCATTTTTTCATCACTGGTATTGTGTCCATTATTTTTTTCATATTCTGGTTAGCATTCAGCATTGAATTGTAAAAAAGAAAACACACTGACTACTTTGATTTTAGGTTGAATATTAAATGTTTTTGGTTTCAAAGGCATGCTTTTAATGTCACATATCCATATACAGTCATAAGTTTTTACGTTTTCTTCAGTATCAAAGGATTTTACTGATGTTATCAGTACATCCAGTGGTATGAAGCAAAAAGAAAATGTTAATAATTAACGGTGATTATTGTTTTCTAAAGTAAACAGAGTCATACTTTATGTTTACCAGAGAGAAGAGTTCTGGAAAAAAACAAAAAAAAACAAAAAAACATTTTTAGTATTTCTTCAAAATTTGATGGAGAAAACTGAAAATCCTTTCGTGCCAGACCACTAGAGGCTGCTTAATTTTAAAACATAGTTATTGGTCATAAAAGTGTGCTGTTGCATTCCTGTCCTTCATATCAATGCACTCTAACCATTCTCCTCTGACCTCTGACATCAGCAAGTAATTTTCTCCCAGAAGGCTCCTTCTCTTTGGCTATTTTCTCTTTTTCAGACCATTATCTGTAAACCCCAGAAATTTTTGTGCAGGAAAATCCCAGTAGATCAGTAATTTCAACCAACTCAAACAACAACCGTACCAAACATATTTATACTGACTTGTCTGGTTAAATAAAGCCACCAATCTTCCAAACAGTAGATGATCTGTTCTACCTCCAGAACAACATTCACCCCATGACATTAGCAAAAGCATGTATTTATTTATTTATTTTTACCATACACATTGTGCATTGTACACATTTATACATTATACTCATTTGCTTTAGAATTTGGATAGTAAAACCATAAATGTATGTATGCAGTCAAAGAAGCCAGAGAAGCATCAGCTGGCCTGGAAGCGGAAATGATGTAGCTCTCTCTTGCTTTCTTGACTTTACTGATTTAACTTCATTTATAAAAACTGAAAAATCACAAAGAGTGCAGTAGAGCTAAAGTATGAAGTATAAAGCTACTAGAAAGAAACATTTAACTTTTTTATTTTATCATTTTTTATTCATTGAAAGCTATATTGAAACAGTATAAGGCATATTTATAGCTAATCAACTATAGAGATATTTTATTCAATAAAATAGGACAGAAGGAGCTGACAGTGATAGTGGTGAAGGGCAGATAGCAGTAATGGGGAAAAAAATGAAGGATCTTGTGATATAGAATGCAGAGGAAGGAAAAATGAGAGACAGAACAGAGGAAAATGAACATGCAGGAGAAATGGAGTAAAGAGGAGAGAACACTGACAAATCCTGTTGAATAGGAATGCCAACATGATTGTAATACTTACTTTATCAAGCAGCCACACTTCTCTGACAAATCACTTAATATGCAAATAGTGCTGCATTTATTCCAGTGACAAATCACACACTCACCTAAACAGATGTATGAAATACAATGCATACACACACTTAAACACAGGTGGTAACACACACACACACATACATACAACCACCACCATTTCCAGTATTTGTGCTAAGCAAATACAGGTGGGTACAAATACAAAGCAGGTGGGTGTAGCACCAAAACTATAGGTGCACTTATATGCACTTATGACTATGTAAGGCAGGCGGACATCTATGTTAGACTCAGCCAAAATAAACCACAGCTGACATATTCAGTGTGTTGAAAGAAAATGCAACAGTGTGGCTCGCATACTCCAATTTCATTGTACATCCTGTATAATGAAAATAAAGGCATTCTATTCTATTCTATTCTATTATGTAAAATCTTCTCTTCTTTTTTTAAATAGCAAAAAATAGGGATCTATGTTACAGAGCAATAGTTTTACTAAGCCTTGACCACACAGGAAATGCTTATTAGTTGTTTTTACATGGGATTTGTTGGCACTAAGAAGAACACAAAAGGTTACCAAACCTATACTTTACTGCTCAATCATACCAAATCTCTACTAGCGCTCACAAAGCTATATTTTTGACTTGTTTACTCGTGCAAAATAATCAGTGCATAAACAGTGATGCTTTTAATTTATCAGCTTAATTATAAGTTACAGTATGTGTCATCATTTGAAGGCTGAAATATAACTGCTACATCTGTAATGAGCAAAGTTACTCTGCTGAAATGCTGTAAGCTGTTGGTGTTGTTTAAAAGATAAGCTTTAAAATATGACTAAATTATACAGATTATATTGCCCCGGTGTAAGGTCTAAGCACAGTTAATGTGGATTCAGGCTAGACACAGTTAAAATACTGTCAATCAACAACAGCAGGTTTGTTTGTGTGTCTGTGACTGTCTGTATATGTGTAGTCCAAGTGACCTTAGTGTAGCTGCACCCTCATCCTCGAGCCTTACTGTGATCACAATATAATGGTAAAAACTACAGAAAAGTTTGCAAAAACTTGATGGGATGAGTGACAGTAGAGGAAAAAATGAAGAGCACGCACAAAATCTCAAGACACCTAAGCCACACCGGGCTTTGTTTTTCTTAGGTGGTAGTGGACTTCGGAGTCCTCCCTGCAGAATTCCCTGAAGCAGACAGTGTGGTGAAGGACCACGGTGGTCCAAAGCCATATCAATTAGAGCCACTGGCTCCAGCCCAAGCAGCAGCTTCCAGGGCTGATAAATGAAGAGCCAAAAACTGAAGTTCCTCAAATGGCCTCTTGAGACTGGCTCCAAAAGCAAGCGAGTCCCCACAGACCTGATTTAAGTAGATGGTTTGTGGAGCCATTTTCAATCCACGGAGTGCCAGTTTTACCATTCTGGGGAAAATGTCAGTATTACCACCACCGTTAATGTGTTACAGTAATACAGGAATATCATTTTAAAAACAAGCATTAAGTGTGCTGCAGATAATTGAATCACAATATATAAGATATAGACAGTGGTGATATTTAAATAGTTCACAGGAGCTGACCAGAAATTACAATCTCACACTACAGCTGAAAGTACTTCTTTCAAAACTGGATTTTTCATTTCTGATTTTTACTGAAAAACAGCTTGCAAGAGTTTAATAAGTGAGTATTCTGCTCTGCTTTGATATTTTCCACTTCCCATTTATATCCTACGATTGCACATCATTAACTTTCTGTCTTCTCATTCCCAGTGTTTTGCCTTGTATATTCTTTGCCATCTCTCTGTGCTTTTCTCTACTCTCTTCTCTTTCCCGTCACCATTTCTGGTTGTGACAGATGGCTGCCCTCCCTGAGCCTGGTTCTGCCAGAGGTTTCTTCTTTTTAAAGGGTGTGTTTTCTGCTGCTCTCGCCAAGTGCTTGCTCACAGGGGATCATTGGATTATTGGGTTTCTGTCAATAATGTTTGTGGGTTCTTGCAGTATGATTTATTAAGTGCCTTTAGATGACTGTTGTTGTGATCTGGCGCTTTGTAAATGATTTTGAAATAAAACTAAATAAACTGCATTTGTAAGAGAAAATGACTCCCTCAAGTTTCCATCATCTATGATTAGCCACCTGTAACTGATCGTACCAGAGCAAAAGATGCTGCATCAGCAAAAGTCTGCTTTATTGATTAGGAATTTCACTTTTCATTTGTAAGAGACACTTTTTCATTCTTAGTATAAGTACTAAAAAATGTATCAAAACAAAATAAAAATGGTAGTAATAGGATATAAGTATATACAGAGATAACACAATGATAATGCACTTGCTGGTCAGTTTTTTAGGTATACCTTGCTAGTACTGGGTTGGACTATCCTTTACCTTCATAATTCCCTTAGTTATTTGTTACATACTGTAGATTCAACAAGTTGCCTGAAACATTCCTCAGAGATTTTGGCCCATATTTATATGACAGCATCACACAGTTGATGCAAATTTGTCTGCTGTACATCCATGATGTGAATCTCCCGTTCCACCACATCCCAAAGGTGCTCTATTGGATTGAGATCTGGTAGCTGTGGAGGCAGTGACCTCATTGTCATGTTCAGGAATCCAGTTTGACATCGTTTGAGCTTTGTGACATCAGGAAGATGGCTACACTGTGGTCATAAAGGGATGGACATGGTCAGCCACAATGCTCAGGTAGGCTGTGGCTATTAAAAAGTGCTCACTTGGTACTAAGGCGCCCAAAGTGTGCCGAGAAAATATCCCCCACACCAATTACACCACCACCAGCAGCCTAAACCACTGATAAAAGGCCTCAGTGGAGGTATCAAAGGATGCATGCCTTCATGGTGTTTACACCACCACCCTACCATCCAAATGTCACAGCAGAAATTGAGACCAATCAGACCAGGCAATGTTTTTTTCCCCAATCTGCAAATTGTAGCCTCAGTTTCTTGTTCTCAGCTGACAGGAGTGGTACCCAGTATGGTCTGCTGCTGCTGTCCACATGTTATGCATTCAGAAATGCTCTTCTGCATACTTTGGTGAGTTTCTGTTGCCTTCCTATCACAGTCACAGTTTATGTCAGCGGTCTCCTCTGACCGCTGACATAAACAAGGCATTTTCACCCAGAGAACTGTTGCTCAGTGGATAGTTTCTCTATTCAGACCATTCTCTGTAAACCCCAGAGATGACTGTGTGGGAAAATCCCAGCAGATCAGAACATTCTGAAATTCCCAGATGAGCACGGCTGCTACCAGCAACCACACCACATTTGTAGTCACTTAAATCACCTTTCTTCTATTTGAAGCTCCGTTTGAACTTGAGCAGGTTGTTTTGACCATGTCTATGTGCCTAAATGCATTTAGTTGCTGCCAACCGGCTGATCAGATCATTGCGTTAATGAGTAGTTGAACAGGTATACCCAACAAAATTGTAAATAGCAATATTTACCTAAAAGAATGTAGTATAGTTGGTGTATCATAAAATGGAAACTCAAGTACTACTGTGTTTTCAATAAGGTACAGAGCTATATTAAATGTATTTATTTGTGTTTACTATGAAAAAAACCTAAAACAAAACATGAACCCAACAGAAAGCCGCTGTCAATCACACATCTGTTTTTGATTATTATAAGAAGCCTACAGGTGGATGATTTTCCAATGTTTTATGTAATTATATGTAAGTTCTTAGGTGTTCCACGTACACGCCGTTTCCTGGTGATGATGTAAATTAGCATTACCCTGACGTCGCGTAGACAAGGCATCTAGTTCAAGGATGAAGCTGTTGAAGCTGAGAGACGCAGACACACCAGCAGTTTGAGAAGCCAATTATTTTCCAGTTGCAGAGGCTGTGAGAATGCACTGCTAATTATTGAAAACTGAGCTTGTTCACTTGCTGAAAAGCTGCAGATACTCTAGAACAATTTGCTCCCATTGAGTACCTAGGCTAATTAACGTCAGTCTTACATTTGAAAGAAAGTTTTTTTAGTTATCCATTTACGTAACACACTTTGATGCACCACCTCAACTTCAAAAGTATTTTAAGCAGCTGCGATGCCAGTTTTGCCACTGCTGAAAGGAATCAGAAGTTTGAGGGACCTTGAGTGGTGCATGTCTTCCTGTGGGTACATATATTTAAAATGTCATCTTTAAAAGATGGGGCTCTCTGGAACACAATGGGAGCAAAATAACAGCTATGATTACTAAAGTGATTTCCTGCAGAAATACTACACTGCCGACGAAACATAAACACCGATTTGCCTGAATACACAACGCACACAGTCGCGTAAACATACCGAAACGTAAATGCGCACACAGCACTTCTAACAAGCAAATCTCAGATTAAGTTTAGGAGGTCTAATATTACACATCCGTGGATGTATGGAAGGTAAAATCTTTGTGAGTCACTCTGCGATACTCGCCACACCTCACACTGTTTGCTTTAACAGAACAGACGTAGATGAACCCAGAAAAATCACAAGAGAGGTCATTAACACCAGTGACCTGTGTTCAGCTTATTGTTGCAGGATAATGGCTGGAACAAAATGAAACGGGGGACCTGTAACAAAGACAGTCAGACATGTTGGAAAAAATAAAGGGCTTGCAGACAGTGGAGGGGGGAAAAAAAACTTCCAGCTTTGAGAGGTTAGCAGGGTCACCAAATAAAATCTTTTTTTCTTTGACAGAAAATGAGGTCACACTGATGGCTTTTTAAGTCATTTGAGATGGATTCAGAATGTTTGCTAGCTCCAGAGACTAATCTGTGGTTTCTGTCAAAGGTTTCCACAGTTTCTGCTGTGCAGGAGCTGCAAGCAGATCAGCTGGAGAGGCTTCGTTGTGACTCATCAGGGGTAAAGTAAAGATTCAGAATGATTTGCTGCTACTCGCTAGTCAAAAGCCAAGAGGTGAAATTTAAAGTTGAATATTGGAAAGCGTTGTAGCAAGTCATGCATCTATTAACCTCAAATCTTAGTTGGGTCTTAGCAATATATGTGTGGTTATGCATTTAGATCAAGGTTATACCTTATCTTTCTATTCAAAATTAAAGTAGAAGATTATCGAACAGACAACGCATGGTATTCACAGTCCATGTAAAGAATGGGAAGAAAATTACAGGAAACCATAGAAATGTAATTTCTTTGGCATTCATTCAGCACCAGGATGGTTTCTACCATTTTGCAATTTTTAGAAGTGCAAATACAAGGTCAGCCTTCTCATTACACAAATGGAATATAAAACAACTCTGAAACAAAGTGGAGATGGAGATTTAAAATACAGGAGGACTGACACTGACACAAGACTGAGCAAAAAAAGAAAAAAGAAGCATTTCCTTTGGAACCAAGGCTCTTAAGGGGGGGGGGGGGGCTTGTGTAATTACAGGAGTAGGCAGCACACTGTAAGTGTAGGTGCACCTTGGCACAATCAAAGGCAAGGGAACGAACAAGTGAAGACACAAGTGAACTGAAAATACGTAAATTGACAGCGAAGGCTGAAGAAAAAGTAAGCAAACAAAGTGAAAATGGAAGCTGAGGCAGCCTTTGAAATAAACTTTGAGCAGGTAAAGATGGAGGACTAGTTGGCAGAGGTTCCAGTCAAACCAGCTGTTCCCTCTTACACTGATACTCAGCAGTAGACTAATAGGCAGAGTGAGTCAGTGGCTCCGTCTCCTGTCTCCCAGGCTGCCTGGAGGGGCTGTATTGATAATATCCTAGCCTGCAAGGCTCAATCCATCCCCTGGGGCACTCGGCAGCAAGTGGATGAAGAGTCCCCGGACGGTCTTTTGGCTCCACCGCTAGACATTGCAACAGAGGAAGAGATCTGAATTCACTCTAGTGCAGGTACAAGCGTGCGTGCGCACACACACACACACACGGGTGCACACAAACAGGCACACTGCCCGCATACCTTCCCCACACCTCATTTATTCTCATTTTGAGTCTCCCTTCTCACACTCGCTGCAGAGCGAGGGGCAGAGAGCAGTGATCACAGAGGAGGCGAGGAGATGTATGAGGGAAGGGATGGAGAGACGGGGAAAAGAAAGGCGAGGAAATGACAGCCTGCGCCAAGGATCGTCCTGCTCTCTTCTCTCCCATCAGAAGTGCTAATCCAACCAGCGGAGGTGCAGACCACCACTCACATCTGCTTTCTCCTCTCCATCTTGTTAGGGGCCAGATGGGAGAGAAAGTGACTTTCTGCTGTACTTCTACTACATGGCTTATTCCCTCACATTAATACCTTCACTGCTCAGCTCCATTTGTTACACACACTGCAGACACACACTCAGGGGGAGCCTGGGGCTGTGAATGATGGCCATATGCAGAACTGTGCTCATCTATAACCCCTCGTGGCTGCAACAAAGTACAGTAGGCACCTTGAGTGTTTCAACAAAGGTTAACATTTAGAAGTGCCGCAGTCCTGTCTGATTCTGCATCTCAGTGCAGTACGCTCAGCTGAGCCGGATGGATCCGTAAAAGTTAGTAAACTGGGTTTGTAGGTAGAAGGTCATTAGTTTAAATTTCTATGTGTGTGTGTGTGTGTGTGTGTGTAAGAAAAAGTCCATCAAGAAAAGTGAACAAGTAACTCGGCTTCCACTTCGAACAACCGCTGTGAGAAGTCACGTGACTACTTTGCACCCAACAGCAGCCGGCAGTCACTGCACAGCTTCCAGGCGTGAGAGCGTGTTAATATGTAATTTGGAAAGAAAGCAGAGTCAAAAAGCATGCATGGTCAGCACAATATTTCCCCTGATAGCTATAAAAAGGAAAACACAACAGCTGATGGGATGAAGAAAGAAGAGAACAGTGGAGGAGCCAAAGGAACACGCGCTCAACCAGCTTACCATTAAAATACACGAAACCAATACAGACACGTAAACCAGGGGTGTGGTGACTAATACACAGACTGGTGTCGCTAACAACTGTGCATGCACTTGGCTATTACACAATTTATTCTATTTTTATTTGCAGGAGGCAGAATGCAATATTTAGTTTTGTAGGCTGGCTTTTTATATGTTGCCTTTTTTGCTTGTTGGAAAAAAAGACAAAAACATGATATCCCTCATAAATAACTCACCTTCAGTTATCATTACATGCACTTCTCTATGCGTGATTAAGTCTGTGAAATAAATTTTGTCATTAGGGTTGAAGTGAAATGTGGGTGAACTGCAACATTTGGTATATCCTGCAGAGATGGCCTCTGGATATAATATATATTTAGAATAAACACCTTAGGGCTGCAACATGTTTTAATCATAAGTTAATGTGGAAAGTATTTTCTCACTAAACCGTTAAACTGTCAGAGAATATGGAAAAAATGAAATCAGCTAATATTATACATAATATTTTACATAGTTCTTGTTAAAAATGACTGAACTGCTTAATTATTAGCTAAATAGCTAATAGATTAATTGACCTGATGTTTCAGCTCTGAATCAAACCATCTGAAAAATAAACAGGTCAAATTATGCAGTCTAAATTAGGTTAACATCTGCAGTTGTGGTCAGAAGTTTATATCCACTCATCACGGGCATGAATGTCATGGCAATTTTGGGCTTTTAATGATTTCTTTGAACTCTTCACTATCAATTGTGCTAAACAGAGTGGTGAAACATCCAGCCAGGCTACCAAACGCATCTGGTCGAGGTGGAACTTGCTAAGGGACATTTAACCAAATATTAGTGAGGATGTATGTGTATATATGAGCCTGTATGTATACTTTGACCCTATGTGGATTTGCAAAAGTGCAAAATAAATTAAAACTTGTGCACCCAATTCTTGTTTTTTAAAGCCATTAAAGATGTATGCTGGACAATCATTTCAGTTGGGGAAAAAGGACAGTTCAAAGAAATCACTGAAAGCCCCAAAATTACCATGACATTTATACCTGTGATGAGTTATGAACACTTCTAACCACAACTGTATTTTCATTTCATTTGCATTTTAGTTGTAAGTTGTAATGGTTTCATTTAGTTTCCCTCAGTGTATCTTGATAAACGTCCTTTGTTTTAAAACAACTGCACTGTCATGGTCTATGCACGATGACATGCACAACTTGTGGGAAGATCGGATCAAACCAACCATCCAAAATCCTAAAGATATTAATAATAATAACTTATTATAATAACTGTTTGTATAAGTACTTCACAGTTTGAAGAAAAAAAAAAACATTTAAAGATAAGTGTACATATTCAAACATGCAAACGCACAGGCTTTCATTCATGCCTGCATACACTCTCCTTCACTCACATATTAGAAGAACAAAAGGCTATAAATAATGGGCAGAATATTAAGGAAAAGCTCGCCCATAGAAATGCGTTTTCAGCACTTGTTTCAAACAAACCACAGATTTGGCCGACCTGACAGGCTGAGGAAGGCTGTTCCATATTTAGGAGCTACAACCTCAAAAGCGTGTTCGCCACTAGTTTTAAAATAAGAGTGTGGGATAGTTAGGAGATGCTGATCAGATGATTGGAGAGGCTGACTGCCGTTATAAGGTCTCAGTAACCTTAAAGTGTGTACTATTACATTCATAAAGAATTATTGAAACAAATATGAAAAAGCTGTAACCAGTAAATGTTCAATAAATTACCTAATCCATTAGCCAGTTATTTGAATTGTTTCTAATCAATTCTTACACCTAAGGAAAAATCCATTTTATTCTGTGTATTTGTGAAATGTCTCAATATTATCCCATTTTATAGCATTACTGCACGGCCTCTCACAGGTAGAAATAAAGAAGAAGTAAAGATATTTCTCCACTAACTTCAGAAGAGCAGTTATCATATATAATAAAATCTGGAGAAAATTAGCAGATACGCTAATGCTCACAGCAGAGCCCTTCTATTTAAGGAGTGAGCAAACTGTTCAGACCATAATCTAGTTAACTACATTAATGATGGGATGAGATGCATCAGAGATGTCTGATTCAGCTCAGCAGGTCACATTCATTGATTGATCGCATTACTATGTGGTAATAAATCAGAGCAGCGGCCAAACGCGGGAAAAGTTGAGGAAAACGGATAATCAGTTTCCTAGGGAAGTGAGCGACGACCTCTTATTTAAATAATTTTACACCCAGTTTAAAATTTTTGCTCATCTGTAAAATATATGAAAATAAAATCTTTACTCTCAAAGTACCAATTTGTTGCAGAGAAGCAGAAGCGCAGGTGCAGTAAATAACCCGAGCCACTGGGACGAGCTGAGCAAAGACCATCCAGGCTCCTCGGTGTGCGTGTGTTTGTTTATGTGTCAGTTACATGCAGGATCCCTGCTGAGAGCAAAGATGTTGTTATCAAGGCACCACACATAATGCACTGCAGCGTGTCAGTGTATGCGTCCCTGTGAGACTGCACATAAAAACACACACACACTCACTCACACGATGTCAGGACACTGAGGCAGGTGTGAGGGCTGAAAAACTAATAAAATGCAAAACGTGAACATGCTATACACAGATACAACAATGAGCCAAAACAAAATTGATTTTCTCTTAACGGTGGCACATGTGGGGAATACAGAGTTTTACACAACTGGTGAGGAATCAGTTACTGTAGTGAACCGGACATTGTGAAAATGGACACTAAAGGACTAAAGAACTTTAACAAGGACAAAGTCGTTATAGCCATATGTCAGGGATAGAGTTGAGCAGCAACCTCAGGGGCACAAAAATGAAGCCAGTAAGGAAAAACAGTGCAGTTCCTCTTACACCCACTTGAGGCTTGTTCCAAAAGCAAGTCAATCCAGAAGACCGCTTTGTTAAAATTCAAAGGGTTATCCAGAGAAATTAGTCTGGTAAAAAGAAA
>VUQM01074543.1:0-12595 GCA_015108615.1 Australoheros scitulus | reverse complement strand
CATGAATTAGCTTTTCAGCATCACTCTGAGAAAGGATGTTTCTAATTTTAGAAATATTGCGCAAATGCAAAAAAGGGGTCCTACATATTTGCTTAATATGTGCATTGAAGGACAAATCCTGGTCAAAAATGAGGGTGCTGTGTGTTTCTTTTTCATTCACCTATTTTCACTCTGTTCATACAACTCTGCATGTCTTTTGTCCTGCCCCCCCCTCAGCAGATGACCGCCCCTCCCTGAGCCTGGTTCTGCTGGAGGTTTCTTCCTGTTAAAAGGGAGTTTTTCCTTCCCACTGTCACCAAGTGCTGCTCATAGGGGGTCGTTTTGACTGTTGGGTTTTCTCTGTATTATTGTAGCGTCTTTACATGCACTACAAAGCGCCTTGAGGCAACTGTTTGTTGTGATTTGGCGCTATACAAATAAAATTGAATTGAAATGAATTGAATTTGCATGTAGTCTCTAAACAGTGCAGAGGTGTGGCATGCAGCACTGCAGTCTAATGTTAACGATACAGCAGTGAAACAAACAGTCTTCATACCTGACCTGACTAAGAAGTTCTAATGCAGTGTAGAAACCTGCAGACGAATAACTGGATGAAGGCAGCAACCAAGACTCCTGAGTCTGACTGTACGGATCATCTAACCGCAGCCTCGGATTTGTTTTTTGCTTGTACTTTGATAACGACGATGGAGGTCAACAGCAGAGCTTGCAGTTGATTCTCCACAGTCATTCTTCCACTACAGGAAGTTGGCATATTGGATCTGTCAGCCTTTACTGTGGATCCACCAGACCCATAAAAGCGTCAACCACAGCATCAATCCTGGAACAGTTTATATTATTAAACAAAAGAATTATACCCAAGAAAAGGCAGAACGACCACAAGGCAACACTTGTCATAACCACAGAAATGTGTCTGTAAATGCATTTTCTCATCGCCTCGGGTTCTCTGGGACCTCCCTCTCCCCTCTGCTGGGGTGGGTGTGCGGTTGTCTTTGGAATGAGTGGCCACAGGTCTTCATGGGTCTTGATGGGCTGCTGGTGGCCTGGCTTTCCTGGGGTTTTCTCTGCCCGCCTCTAGCTTCTGATGGGCGCAGCTGCAGCGTTCTGTCCTCATTGGTAAGCACATTTCATGACACCGACACAAACACCCGCGTAATCACAACACAACAAAATTGTTGGTTTGCGAAGCCATGCTTCGTTTGTTTTGTTTTTAACCACACAAATGTATTTTTTCAAGTATTGTTAGTAATTTGTATGTTTTTTTCTCATCTTACAGGTTCAGCAAGTGATGAACTATTTTGGTTTATTTACTTGCTCTATCCCCTTTTTTCTATTTTCTCCGCATTCTCCTTCCTTTATCTTTTTTCTCAGCCTGTCACCTCTGGCATAGCTATCTGTATGTCAAAAATAACTCAAATAAATAAAGTTAAGGGTCAAACATTAACAAGAAGAGCCTATAGAGAAACTATAGAGCTCATCTTGAAAGAGTATTTATGTTTGGCACAACAATGCATTCAGATCACAGTTCTGCTTGCAAGATCTGCCAGACATGACAGGCTTAGAAAAAAAAGAAAAAAGGATTTTAAAAAAAGTACAAAAAATTCTACTGGAGAACAGTAGCAAAGTATTTGTACTTCATTACTTCTCACCATGTTCTCTAATTTTGGATGCAAATATACGCTGTACAGTTTATTTTAAAGCTTTGCTTCGTTATGTTGCAGGTACGTCACATTATTATAGATCAAGCAGCGAAATATACAGTGATTCACACATCAGTGAATCAGTACCTGCAGCTTGTGGTTACATGGAAAGCACACGTGGAAAACCCTCCACCCACCCCACACCACACCACCCCACACCACACCACCCCACTGCCCAGCCTGCAAACTCTGAGACAGTTATTACAAAGCCAGCATGACTGCTGGACCATTTCTCTCTGTTCAAACAACCTCCTCCTCCTCCTCCTCCTCCTTCTCCTCCTTCTTCTTCTTCTTCTTCTTGTGGTTTTACTGGCGGTTGGCAAAACCATATGGGCAAAACCGCCACCTACTGGACTGGAGTGTGGCTCAAATCTTCTGATAAACGCAGCAGTTTACGACAGTTCGTGTGGTGTTACGGCAGAGCGGAGGAGCAGCAGTAAACATGTGGAGGGCGGCAGTGTGAAAGAAGGCGACGGTAAGATGCCAAACGCGGGATCTGCGTTATAAAATGAAACGTTTTCCCTCCCGAGCGAACGCCGCAGGTTTCCGCCATGTTGCGCAGCATGAGCGGATTCGCCGCAGTCGGTGCGTTCAGGGAGGGAAGCTCAGTTTAGCCTCCGTGTGTCCGGCTGCTGGTCGAGCCTCAGGACGCAGAAAACGTTTGAAACGGCGCCGGCCTCCATTAAAAATCCGCCCGGTTTAAGTTTCATTCAAACGGAGAGAAAACGCAGCCATGGCGCAACTTTCCACTGCGTTTCCCGCAGTCAGTGCGGGCCCTGCCTCACATCAGCGCACATTACACAGCAGCAGCTCTGAGAGTTCATGTGGGTTCACTGGCAAAAACGGTCCAACAGGTTCGCCTGCGTCCTGCTGCGGCCCCACAGGTACATTTACCTCCTTTTGCGTTTGAATTTTTACAGTTTTTATGACTCGGTGAGTTTGTTCCCAATTATGTGACATCATTGTTTCTATTTCTGCTGATCTCCAGAGACGGAATCCCCTCAACCATTTCCCCCCGAACAGTTTTAGTAAAGTGAGCTATTTATCCAGTTAATGTTCTCTGTGTCCTAAATTACAGTATGGCATAGTGCTAGGATAGGGTAGGGCCACTGTGTCACTGGATCTACCTGAGACAGGTGGATCATGCCTCACGTGAAAAGCAGAGCTGATGCTGCTACACTGCAGGCCCCGATCTGAGCAGCAGTGACTCCACCTGCTGTGACTGTCCAACGCTCGGCTGTAAGATCTACCTGAATAATGTTATCTTTGGTCCCCAAACACAGACAGGAAGGTGAAACCGTTTGCTCCTCCTGTCACAGCCAGTGTGCCCATGAGCACAGCATGAGGGTGATTTTCACTTCAGTTGTTTCTGGTCCCTGTGTGATGATGTAAGGGCTTGGTTTGTATTGCCAGACAGGGCTGCCCTTTGTCACTGATTCTGTTCAGAATTGTTATGCACACATTTTGAGACATGGAGGCTTTGGTGGTCTAATCTCTGATGATGCAGAGGCCTCCAGCTGTTGCCGGGGTGGTTTACATCTGAGTGTGAAGCTTAACATGAGAATTGGTGCCTCCAAGTCTGAGGACATGATTCTCAACTGGAAAAGGGTGGAGTGGCCCCTCCCCAGGCGGTGGCCTTGATGTATCAGAGGATCATGTTTACAGGCGAGGGGAGTGTGGAGCAGGAGATGTGAGCCTATCGCAGTTCCCATAGAGTGAGAGGCAGGGTACACCTGGTTAGATGGCCAGCCTGTTCCAGGGCTAATACAGAGAAACAAACAACCACTCACACCTATGGACAGGTTAGAATCACCAATTTACATAACCTCACTAATTAGGTAACCTGGTGGTTAGCACTGTTGAATCGCAGCAAGAAGGGCCTGGGTTCGAATCCGCCTTCTGGCCGGAGCCTTTCTGTGTGGAGTTTGCACGTTCTTCCTGCCTCTGCGTGTGTTCACGCAGAGGCAGGAACACACAAAAATAATAAAAACCAAAGCTGACATCTGGAGAAACTCATAGGAGGTAAAAACAGGAGGGTATACATCAAAAGGGGCAAAACATGTGTGCTCGTGTTTCCAGCCACAGTCCAAACACATGCAGTTAGAGGGGTTGGGTTACCTGGTGATTCCCATAGGTGTCCATGCTTGACTGTGTGAGCTATGCGAGAGGTTTTGGGCACAGGAGCTGTAGTAAATGCAATGATCTTTTACTAATGCAGTGATTCCTGCTGCAGGAAGCGAGGGGTGTAACGTCTGTCTGTCATCTGTGTGTCTGCAGATGGAGAACTACCGCAAAGCTCGGACCGTGGAGCAGCCCTGCGTCTGCCCCTTCGCCAACCTCGCCGCCGACACGCCGGAGATCCGCGTCAAAGACGGCAGCAAGATTCGGAACCTGCTGCGCTACGCTCTGAGCCGCATGGAGGCCAAAACACAAGCGGCTGAGGAGGAGGGACAACCCCCACCTGAGGAAGGTGGCACTCAAGGACCGCTGGAGGCTCCGGGCCGGCCTCTCTGCAGACAGATCATCTTCACCGCGAGCGGTAAGGGTGTCTCCAAAGCCATCACATGTGCAGAGATCATGAAGAGGCGTGTGAAGGGGCTCCACCAGCTCACTAAGCTGCTGTATAGCACCGTGGAGGAGGTGTGGGAGCCGCTGGAGCCCGCCGCCGGCCTCGACAGCCTCACTGTCAGCAGGAATCTGCCTGCCATCTGGATCCTCCTCTCCAGAGAGGCACTGGACTCGAACCAGTCAGGATACCAGGCGCCGGGTCGCTATGACACCCTGTGGGCTCAGGGTGCCATCAGGGAGGAGGGTGGAGGGTTCACCGGGCAGCGACCGGGACACAGGAGGAAGAGAGGAGGAGGAGGAGGTGGCAGAGGGAAAGGAGCCGGCCGTCAGACTGGGTGGTCGAGAGAGGCGGCCAAAGGACAGAGTTGATGCATGGATGACTGTGAAAGCGCTGCCCTCTGAGCTTGGAGACTGTGGGCTGTTAAACTGAAGTCTGCTCGGTCGTAGCCGGAGACGCAGCTCCAGCACCATGTGACCATCAGCATGAAACTCAGTTGGAAACAGAAGCGTTTGCTCTCTGAGAGCCGTGCTGAAATCTCATGGAGAGATTTAAAAACTGCAGGTTTGCTCGAAGCCGTCTGAGAACGTGACGATAAACTGGAGATCCGACAAGTTTAAGTTTTAAATGTTTCCCTGAGAGTTTCATTTCTTTCTCCAGTTAATCAGAAAGCAGGAGGCGAGTGTTTTTCAGAGGAAACTTGATTGTAAAATGAATAAAACTGAAGAAACATCAAGTCTTTAATAAAAGACATCTGTCAAAAATGTCTCTGTGGATTATAAATGTAACATTTTTGTGGAGTCGTGGCTGAATTCATTTATACTTGCTTTGGTTTTAATTCATCGTTCTTATTGGTAAAATAATGTGAGTAATATGAAAACAGATGAAGAAGAGCCTCTGCTGTCAGCATTCAGCACCGGCTATGAATGAGTGTGTGTCATTGATGACATCACTTTGCTAATAATGAGAGAAAAAAATCCTTTCCAAGAAGTCAACGTGACAGCAGATACGAACAAATCAGTTTCCAAACTAAATGGAATTTTCTTAAAAAGAGAAACGATGAAACGTTTCGTTCTGCTGGAGCTCAGATACAGACGCTGAGCTGCTGACACGTTTTACCAAACAAAGATTTATAGAACAGAGTCGATGTCGGGGATGTCCAGCATGTTTCTGACCTCAGGACATCCACCCTGACAGGAAATCAAGGACCAGAGCAGCTCTCATAGGAGTTTCATTTCTTGCTAGAATGAAGCAGTTATACACACAGAACTGCCTGTAAAAGCTTTTTGAGGAGTTTGCACAGAGCACGTGATTACATCTGAGGCGTGACCTGTATTACAGAAGGGAGTGCAGATAAGGAGCGAAGCAACCGCTCACTGAAATATGCTCTGTAGCTAAAACAATAAAAGAAACCCAACAACAGCAATTCACACAATTCATGTAAGCATTGGTTATTATAACTAGCACAAAACTTATTTTTCTAACACTCTTTTTCACGGTTTTCCTTTGAACTGCTTCGATTCTTTGCTCATACCGAGGCTGCTGAGCTCAGGCTAACCTGAGCCATTTTGCCTTTCTTAGCTTCGTTAAAAGCTGCGTGTTCAGCAGGTGAGGACGATTAGTGTGTTTGATGGCGCCCCCCCCCCCCAACCAGGCTTTACTCTGGTGAGCTTTGTCTTCACTCACAGTGAGCAGCTTTCACGTTGGTGTGTGGCTGTGTGTGTGTGACAGGAAGAAGAGCAGCTTGTGTGTGTAGCTTCACACACATGAAGCTCAGCAGTCGGCGCCTGAAACTGGCTGCTGTGTCCTGCTGCCTCACGCATACACATGAGTTTGTGTGGCTCGCAGTCAAGTATCTAATCTAGTTCTGATTTTAGCCCCCAAACATCATCACTAAGATCAACCGTGAAGTGTGTTTTTAATGGAGTTCATGTCTCTGTTTATGAGTTCCTGTGAAAAATGAGCTTAGTCTCTGCTTTGGGCGTTTGGAACCCAGAGGCTCCTCATTCTGCACAGCTACATCAACACATGCTCAGTGACTGAAACCAAAGCAAACTTTATGATTCCCAGTAAGTGATGCATTTATGGGAAAAAAAAATAAATTGTGGGTTGGAGTCTCTCCCTGAATGCGATCTGCACCAGATTTACTGATCCATCCAGTGTGAGCAGAAGCACCCCACTGAGTCCCCGAGTTCCACTCATCAATGAATCAGAAACTTTCTTTTCCATTATGCTCAAACCGAGTCACTTGCACAGGTCTCCAGGGTGGGTGTAGTTTGCTGGCAGGTGAAGGGTGAGATCCCCTCATCACAGTTTCAGAGGGCCGCTACACTCGCCGAGCTTTAACCCAAGCACTGACGGGATGCTAGAGCTGAAACCACAGGAAACACATCTGATCATCTATGATAACCTGTGAAGGTGAGCTGCAGTCCTGCTGCAAAGCTCTGATATGCAGAGCATCTCTGAGGACGTGTTGCACTCCCTGCTTGTTGGCTCTGGAGGTCGTGGTGCAGCTGCTGCGATGGGCTGATGCACTGGAGCAGCCTCACCAACCTGACCGTCAGCTTCTGCATCGATCATTTGTTGTACCTGATGCACATCTCAGGAAGGAGCAGGTGTTGCCTCCTTTACAGTGTGGAGATTTGCAAAATCCAAATCTTTAATCTGAAGCAAGGGTCACACAGATGGAGACAGCATAGTGAAGAAGCCAGGTGAGGAGCAGTCACATGATCGCACACAAATAAAACCAACATAGGGGGAAGGTGTAGATGATAAGGTAACTGAACAAAGAGAGTGGGGAAAACTGACAAAGGCAGGAAGTGAAACTGGCAGGACTGGGCGCACAGAATAAAACAGGAAGTGGCTCCAAACAGAAACTCAGGTGGACTGAGCGCTGCTGTTTTCCATTCAGCAATGTTTCATATTCAGCTGAGGTCAGCATGCTGTGTTTAAAGCTTTGTCCCTGTGTGTGTGTGTGTGTGTGTGTGTTCTCAGTGACACAGTGAGCAGTCTGCTGATGATCCTGGTAGCATCTTGTGTTGCCGTTGATCCTTTTATCTCCTCAGTCGGCCTTCTCAGGCTCTCAGCTGCTTACAGCACAAGAGGATTATTCAGCTTCCCGGCATGCAGACGGTGAAGTGTCTGCAGTCAGAGGAAGGAATGGATCGGTGCGGATGGGTGCTGGAGGGGTTCAGGTTGCTCCTGGCCCTCTGGCTGACGGCCGGGCCGGTGCCGGCTCAGGGTCGGCACCCTCTACCTGTGCTGTGGCTGATGCCGGTCGGCTCCGGGTTGGGGAGGGAGAACCTGACGGCTGGTGTGGCCCCGGCTGTGAGACTGGCTCTGCAGGACCTGAAGAAGCAACCGCCACCACTGGGAAACTATGAGATCCAGCTCCAGCTGCTGGACTCACAGGTGGGTGCCACACACCTTTCCTGTGGGGGCAACATGCTGTTCATAAAGCATTAAGTTGAAATGGTTGTTGCTTTAGCTTTTTGAAACCACACGAGGTGACTGAGGAGCAGCATGTGCTCATCAGCCACGAAGAAGCTCCGCCCCACTTTCTGCTCCTTTGTAACTCTAATGGGACCTGAAGCTTCAAACTCAATCACGTTTTGTTCAGTAAGAAACAAAACTGGTCACTGAGACCAGGAATTCATCAGTTACTGAGCTCAGAGATGAGCTGAACAGGATGCTTATTTTCTTATAAACTTCCGCCCCCTGCTGGACATTAGAAATACTGCAGGTTAAAGGAGCTTCAGTATTGGCTTCACTTGTTGGACCCAGAAGCTGTGTCCCTATTTCTATACAGTTAAATAAAAATCAAATTCCAATAATTTTTCCTTTGCTGGGATGCCCACATCTGTTATTACATTCTTGTTCTATCACTACCGTGTTTCACATAGCAAAGCAAAATTAATAAAACAAATAAATTATTAAAAAGACAAAAAGATAGATAAAAGTCTTTAATTTTCCAACAAAAATACAATGAATCATTAGCAGCTGTTATTAATTGAATATGCACATTTGTAGTGTTATTAAAGAAAAATATGCATCAAACTCATTTGAGTGGAAGGCGAGTGTCTCTAATGTCCACATTCAGTACAGCTAAGGAGGAGAGATGTTTGTTATATAAAGAAACTAAAGCCAAAGCTAACCCATGCAATAATTATATAAGAGTAACAGTTAAACTGGGTGAATGTGGCTCAGGAGGTAGAGCGGGTCACTTGCTAATCAGAAGGTTGGTGGTTCGATTCTGGGCTGCATACCAAAGTATCCTTGGGAAAGATATCGAATCCCAAGTTGCTCTCCAACGCAAGAGCTGGAGTGTGAATGTTAGACAGTAGCACTTAGCTTAGATTCACATGGAAACGCTTGTGTGAATGCAAATGTGTTGTATAAGATCTTGGAGTGCTTAATTATAGTTGAAATCGCATTGTAAGAACTAGTTCATTTGCCATTTAAACTCTTTAACTGCAGGAGTGTAAGAAATACAATGAAACCTGACTTGTACCTCTGTGGCTCTCTTCTGCTGTGGGGGACATTTTTCTAGCAGGTTTTGGGTCCACGTGTCCCCTCAGAGGGAAGGTCCGCTCAGGGTGAAGTGGATTTGAGTGACTGTTCAAATAGTTCTATTTTGACTTTTTTTCCAGTGCGATCCTGCTAAAGCACTCAAAGCCCTGTTTGATGCCATGTGGACGGGGCCGAAGTACCTGCTGCTGTTTGGAGGGGTGTGCCCACCTGTGACGGCGCTCATCGCTCGTGCTCTGCCGGCTCTCGGCCTGGTGCAGGTGCTCACTTCAGCCTCACTCTGGTGATTTAATGCAGCTGTGTTTCTCACAGGTAACTTCTGGTTTCCCAGGTGTCTTTTGCGGCCTCGTCTCCCAGCCTGTCCAACAGGAAGTTGTACAGAAACCTGTTCAGCACGGTGCCGTCAGACCGAGCCCTGAACCAGGCTGTGGTCAAGCTGCTGCAGCGCTACAAGTGGACCAGAGTCGGCGTTGTCACACAGGAAGGACTCAGATTCTCTGAGGTGAACACTGGGCTGTGTATTAACATGGGCGTAGCTCCCAGAGCTGGAAAGTAAAGCCAGTGCTGAAGTGCCTAAAACCTGCTTTCTGTCTAATGTCTAGTTGGGGGTGTAAAAGACATCTGATTATATACAGTTTATGGTCTCAGTCGCAGCTTTAGTGTTTCTGAATAAAACAGGAAGTTTATCTTGTTGCTTATGGTCTCATTAGAGTCAGAAGGGGAGGGTTTAATCAGGATTCCCTTGTGATTGACAGTCCTTCACTGTGTGAGCGTGCCGTGTCCTTCAGTCTCTCACTGAGGTCCAGTTCTTGCTCATCACTGGAGCCTTCAAAAAATGGGCTTTGTCACAATGGCTGTGTCCATCCTTTATATACAGTCTATAGTAGTGACTCTGAAATGATGATGATTATTCATAAAACTCTGACATCATGCAATTTACCATCACCATCAGTGCCTTTTTTTTTTATTGACCCATTTCATTTCATTTCATTTCTCTGGATCAGAGCTGCATTAATTAGTCATCAGATGAACAGAAAATTTAAACACATGTTGTGCTACGACCGGCTTAAAACATAAAGTGGAGACTGACCAGAGTTTGTAGAAACACTGGTTTTATTTTAAATTTGTTATAATCTCAGCTAAAAATAACAGCCCAGAGAGCACAGTGAGGCGATGTCTCCACTCTGCAAGGAGTGCAGGGGCAGAGGTGTGTAACAAACTGATTATATTCATATTTTAAAGAAAGAAATTCTTTGTTTTCAGCTTCTCACATATGAATAATTTCTCTCTTTTTTGCCTTTTATGGTGTTAAAACCATTCTGCCATTTTCCTTGTTGGTATTTAAATAGGAGTCTGAAACCTTTCATTTTCATAAGAGTAATGAAATTTGTCACAACCATGCCTCCATACAGAGGACATACTGGGGAACACTTACTTCATTTGCTGGGAAGAATTTTGTCTTTTTGGCAGAAGTGCAGAAAAGAAAACTTAAACCTTGAAGTCTTAAATGTACTTAAAATGTATTTTGATTTATAGTTATGGAGTTCTCAAGTCAAACCAAGTTTATTTATTTAGCTCATTTTAAACCGGCTCTTATAAAGGAGTAGGAGTGCTAGTTCATTAGGACAGAGGCAGGGACTTTGGTCCGGTGTGCTGAGCCTTTCTCACGACCTTTCCTCATTAAAGCTCGGAGAAAGCTGCTGTATGATTCCTTTGGTCTCTGTGCAGGTGAAGAAGGATCTGATCAGGCAGCTGCTAAAAGCCAACGTTCACGTCGCTGCCACAGAGAGCCTCTCTGGAGACGTCTGCGGCAGCCTGAAGAAGCTGAAGGTGCAGCGCAGCAGTGTCTGGTGCAGTCACAGTGGCTGAAGCTGATCTGAAACTCAAGAATTATTATTTCTCTTATTTTGAAGGATGAAGATGTTCGAATCATCATCGCTCAGTTTGAAGACGAGTCTGCGTCTGAGGTTTTCTGCTGTGTAAGTATGCTATAGTATGTGGACACCTCTGTGTTCTGGTTAAAACAGTAACTGCCACGACAACCTGGATTTTGTTTTCTCTGTGACATTCAGGCGTACAGACTGAACTTGTTTGGAGCTCGGTACCAGTGGATCGTAGCTGGTGGAGGAGCAGCTGGATGGAGGCTGGGGTGGAAGTTTTCCGGCTGTACGGCCAACAATCTCCTGATGGCGGCAGACGGATCCATTCAGCTGCACATCAGAGAGCTCAGCAACGCAAAGATGCCGGGAGTCTCTGGCCGGGTCAGAAACACGTGACACCAAAACAAACATTTAACGTGATTCATGCAAAAATCAGGTTTCTTGGAAAGCTGCAGGAAGCTCCATGTCTGCTGCTTTATGCTGCTGCTGGGCCCCTAAACCTTAGTTTCATAGTGGGTGCCTTGTTGGTTTTTTTGGAGCTAGAAATGACTGCAAAGCATCTCATTAGTTAGCTTGGTTAGCAGGCTGAATTCATCGACTGTGTGAGTTCAGTCTAAAAAATCAAGCCAAAAAAAGTGGAAGTCTATGAGGACTTCCTCTTTTGTCCACTTGATGTAGACACTTTTGGAGTCTACATCAAGTGGTCATTAGAGGAACTGCAGTTTTTGGGTCTTCATTTGCCCCCCTGATCTCTGCAGTACAGTTAGTCTGACCTGAAGAGATAAACCAGCCAGAAACCAGCAAAAACAGCAGGCTGAAATAAAGCAGAATTATCCTTTAATAGTACCCTTGTCCTGCAGACTCCTCAGGACTATCAGGACTCCTACCTCAGGCAGCTGATCCAGGAGAGGTCAGAGGTCAGCTTTCTGCACTCCTTCGCCTATGATGCTGTTTGGGTTGCTGCCAGAGCTCTGAGTCAGGCGATGGAAGCGGCGAAACGCAGAGAGAAATACAGCGCTCTGAGGAATGTGACGGTCAGCGAGGAGGAGGTGGGGAGGACGCTGCTGGAGGCCGTGAGGAGCACGCAGTTTGAAGGAGTCACAGTGAGCAGATCTGTGCACCTGAGACACACACCTGTCCTTACTGTTCTTACTACAGTCATACAGCTTTACCCGTCTGTAGCAATGTTGTGGTGATATTTAGGTACTCTGCTTTCTGTAAACACATCCTTCCTGCAAACACATAAGAACATCTGTGAAATGAGCTCTATGGAGAGGAAGTGAACAAAACACAGAGGTCCAGCTGGAAGGCTTGAAGTCCATTACACACTGATTTGCAAAAGACAGAACGCAGGACCTCCAATGGAATCCTGTGGTCACACCCGTGCTGTTCATCATGAATCTCTGCATGTTTTCAGGGTCCAGTTTTATTTCGAAATGGGGAGAGAATGACGTCGATCGAGCTGGTCCAGTTTCAAGGTGATTGAGATTCAACGTGGTCCAAGAATTAACTTGCTATAGGTCATAATATTTTTGCTGTATCATCAAAAAACACTTGTACCAAAAACAAGCAGACTGTGTCCACAGCTTCCCCCATACTGTCTTTGAAACAGCTCGCTGACCAGAGCTCTGTGATGTAGACCTGATGGTCAGTGGATGCAGAACATTTACACACTGTGTGTGTGTGTGTGTGTGTGTGTGTGTGTGTGTGTGTGTGTGTGTGTGTGTGTGTGTGTGTGTGTGTGTGTGTGTGTGTGTGTGTCCTCAGTCAGCAATGGCGTGTTGGTGGGGGAGTTCAGTACCAGCACCCAGCAACTCCGCCTGATGAACCACCTGATCAGGCTCAAAGGTCAGAAATTAAACTTTACATTTTAGACTGAAAGGCATTAAAACCAGAACTGACGCTCAGCACAAAAATGAACCCTG
>VUQM01074521.1:0-10711 GCA_015108615.1 Australoheros scitulus | reverse complement strand
ATGATTGCCCATATTTAAACGGTTGTAAATGACTTGCTGACCTATAATCTGTGAAAAATATGTCAAACATTTCTCTCGTGAATGATATCAAGTCATTTTGAGTGAGAAACAACATTTCTGTCACAAGGTAGAAGCTGCAATCAGTTTTTGGCAGCGACTTTTATATATTCTTTATTTATCAGGGTAAAAACTGTGATTGGTCAGATTTTAAAGAGAAATCTGGCCAAGAGGGCAGCAGAAATCAGAACAAATATAACATTACACTCTATAAAGATATTTTAAGTGACCAAAGAGGACTGGATTTATTATAATGTACGTGCAATAATGCAGAGTCATAAACATACTTGAAAAACAGGTCATTTTTTCATTTTATATTTAAGCCCTTCATAAATCCTATTGACTACACACTATTCACCAATATGAGCAAATACATTACACATAAAAGCACATAGAAACATCAAAAATCACTTTCTGGCAGACGATCACTTTTTGGCACAACACCAGAAGCAGGAAGTGGGGGGGTCGAGACCCCTGATGTAAACAGATGGCTGGACAGTTACTGTGGCCGCTGACGGTGTTAAACAGCAGGAATTATGTTCAGGCTCGTGTCCTCCTGTCAGCGTTCGTCTCTCTGCAGCTCGGGGGCGTTTGTCTGGCTGCTGTGCTGTGTGACTTCAGGTGAGTCTAAGCTGAAAAACCTGTTTACTGTGATTAATCGGTGAGAACTGGACAGAGACTCTGACTGGGTGTGAGGGTGGTGGGTTTAACCCCCAATACCAAGTGGATCATATTTGAAATGTACTGATTTGGGGAGTTTTTGAGACTTGTACAACAGTGTGATTTTTTTTTCAAGATAAATTTTCAGTAATGTTTTCATTATTTCCACAGCACTTATGAGAGTATGGGTTAGGTTATGTTTAGGTTGCCAGGTGCAGTACAACACTCCACTAGAGTTGGTGAAATACTGTTCCACAGTGACCAATAAGTGGATTTTTTTTCTCGTTTATTATAAAATGAGCCACCTTTAGGCTCAGGAGCTGTGCCTCATCTCTGAAACCATTTTGTATGTTTAGGAGCAGCAGGGGCAGCACAAAGGAGACAGGAAAAGGAGAGGGTGGTACAGGGCTCGAGGTGAGGTCTTAAAATAAATGAGTGAAAACTTTTAATGTAAGGGTTAGGTGATGCTGTAAACAGAGTTGACAGCATATGAGATATAATGTATACATCTTAGGGCTGGGCAATACATCAATAACAATATGCATTGTGATAGACACATGATCAGTATAGTATTTTTTTTATGCTTTGCTCAGAGTATTTATGGATCGGTCAGGTTTCTGATGTGTGTCCCCCCAAAAATAAACTCATTCCTATGCCTTTGCCTGCTGCATAATTTTTTTTAACTTTGATTTCCATCATGTCTTTGAATTCAGCCTTCTGTATTTGATAATTTTCATTTCCATCAAATGATTTGACATTCTTTCTCTAGAGTCTATTCATACAGAGATAATTCAATAAAATTAATTTTATTTTTTGAAGCTGGAAAAGGTTTTAAAATGACATTTAGATATTCACTAGCATAGTACCCATACCAAAATGTAAATTTTACCATCTCATGACTGGAAGCTCCCTTTAAACTGAAAATGCAAAGGACTGTTAAATGAACATCCCTGAACAGATTTCTTATGGAAGGAATTGCATAATGCCTATTTTAGATCATATCAGGCCACCTGGTGGCAAGTGTGGAATTGTTCTTCCAACCATCCACAGGGGATTTTGTTTAAAACACAATTTCAATGTCAGCAAAATTTACTGGGCTGGTGAAGTTGGTGAAGTTATTTTTGCTCTATTTTATGACAATATCCAAAGTCCAGGGATTGTAGGTTTTCAGAAGCAGTGAATTGAATGTGGGTAGAGTTTTCTGTTGTGTCTGTTCACTTCTGCACAGTATACCTTGTTTCTATTGAGTATGTTAGTTGCAGTTGCATTGAAGAAGGATATGGGAGCACTCCTTTGTAAATAATATTGTTTTCCTCTCTGGTGAGTAGAGAAGGAGTTGCCTGGATGTGCCAGCATGTTAAAGAGCAACAAATAGAATTCTATGTGAGAACACCGGAGTTGTTTGGTTGATGTTTATTTGTTGGAATGCTTGACCTTGTGCCCTGTTGATGGTCATGGTGTAAGAGGGGAACAGGGAACTAATACATGTTGTAAAAATGAATTCCATGCACAGCATGGTCACATCCATCGTGGTTGGTCTTCATCAGTTAACCCGCAGAAAGCAAAGCTTTATTTTAGTTTTATTTTAGTTTGATCAAGCTTATGGTTAGGGCTGGATCAGGTGACCCTGAAAACTCCCTTAGTTATGTGCAAGCTTAGGCTGCTGGGGGGTCCCATGATGCACTGAGTACTTCTTTTTCATTCACCTCTTTTCACTCTGTGTTTATACTTTGCATTTAATCATTAGTTATTATTAATCTCTGGCTCTCTTCCACAGCATGTCTTTTGTCCTGTTTCCATACCCTCACAGAATTGAATTATTTTACTGTGATATAGTATATTTATTTATTTATTTAATTATCCATACTTATTACAGTACTTTACTTACAATATTAGGCACCTGTTAACCCTAAGTTACCAGGCAGAGAGAGGGTGAATTGGTCACTATTTTTGTTGACAGTCATTCCTTGTGATCCCTGAGTTTTGGATCATTTTTGTGCACTTTGCATTAAGTAGCCACCTCCTTCATTAATAAAGATTTAAAAGTTTTTTGCTGAGTTTTTTTTAATCATTATTCTTGGAGAATGCATCACATAAGTACAGAGGCCTAGTCTCAGACTCTCAGAGACTTTTGGTTTGTTCATGAAGTTGCTGCATTATGTCAACAAAAAAACAGGTAAGAAGATGCATCCCTTCATGGAGGATCAGATTCCTTACTTTAATCCTCTCAATCTTGGATCGAGAAGATTAACGTAAGCAATCATCTGGATCAACATACAGAGGAAGACCCTCACTGTTAAATAATGCTGTCAAAGTTAGAAGCTCAACTTACTGGTGGATGTGTGCTGCAAGCTACGTTGCTGTTAATGGAAATGATGAAATGGACCAGCATGCATGGCTGTTTAGTGTTGCTTGCCACAGGCAGAATATTTGACTGCTAGCTGGGAATTGAATGTGTGCTGGAACGGATGATTGCTGGTGTCATGGCAAAAAGTGATTGCTGATGTTTGTGTTTATGTCTATTATCCTTGTTCATATGGATAAACAGGCTGTAATCAACATGATCGTTTGTGCTTATGTGCCAAATGACAGTTCAGAGTACCCATCCTTCATGGAGTGGCTGGGTAGGGACCGAAAGAACAAGATTGCGGATACAAGCACTGGAAAGTTTCCTCCAGAAGGGTGGCAGACCTCTTCCTTAGAGATAGAGTAAGGCGTGCAGTCATTAGAGAGGGGATCAAAGTAGAGCCACTACTTGTCCACATTGAAAGGAGTCAGCTGAGGCTGTCTGGGCATCTGACTAAGATGCCTTCAGGGCGCAACTTGGGTGAAGTGTTCCAGGCATGTCCTACTGGGAGGAGGCCCCAGGGCAGACCCAGTACATGCTGAAGAGATTATAAGTCTCGCCTGGTCTGCAAATGCCTCAGTGTTCCCCAAGGATAAGCTGGAGGAAGTGGCTGGGGAGATGGAGGTCTGAGTTTCTCTGCTGCCCCCACGACCCGGTCCCAGATAAGTGCCAGAAAATGGATGAATGGAAGGATAATGTCAATAGAACTTTCTACCTTTTATTTCTGCCCTGAAGCCTAGAATCTTTGCTTTGTCTTTGTTGCTGCTGCTCTGTTTTTATGTAGAAATGAGATGTTTGCTGGATGGAGTTATTATTCTCTGAAAAAAAATCATGTTTGAGTGTAAATGCAGTTTTCAAAAAATTCCCTGCTCAAAAGTTTTTGTCTCTTGCGCCAATTTCTTCTTTAACATTGTGAAGCTCTGCTTAGAACCTTCTTAAGATCCAATACTGCAATTTTTTAACTGGTCTTAAGATTTTGATCAGGAGTGTACATGCTTACCTTTGGCATTACTCAATGCATTAAATTGTCTGCTGCTAACCTTAATATATCACCTTTGTGTGATCCATTTTAATAATTTACTCCACTGTGAACGAGACCAAATGCAACAACAGATGCATGTCCTACAAAAAAGGTCTGCGGCCTAAAACTGCAGTAGTTATTTATTTAATTATGGGCGAAAAACTGCACGTGCTGGTGGGTGAGAGAATTAACTTGTCAATAGCATTCAGTCTGGTTAACCCTTTAACACTGAGCTATCGTCGCCCTTTAACAGCCTTTAACTTGAGCCTATCACTACCGACATGATTGCACAAGTGCACTTTGGATTACCATAAATAAATAGTATGCAACTCAGTATATTAACCCTCTGGGGTCTATGGTATAATTGGCAGTTTTTGAAATGCGCAACAAACATGAGAACAATATACAGGAAAAGCCTATCTGTAAATTATTAATCATAACTCTGGTGTTACTTGGCCTTTCAACACAATTTAAAAACTGGTATGTAGTTTGAAGTCCACACTTTGACACAAGTTGAAATAGAGATTCTACATCATCTCTAAATTGACAATTTCATTGGGACGCATTGTTTGACCACCCCGGAAGATTAATAAAACTGTTGTTAAGACAAACTCTGTGACATGATGTTGAATTTATAATGCTCATGTATCAGCGGTGTGGCAGGCAGGGTAGGACCCAAGTGCAGAATGCGGCGGCAAACAAACATATTTAACAGGTCAGCTTTAATGTTGAACTCTTCTTACTAGTGATGTGTACGTCTGTGTCAAAGCTCCGAAGCGTGTGCCAAGGAGATTTTTGTGAAGTGCGTATTGAGGCTTGTGTTGATGAAGTATGTTGTGACGTTCAAAGCTTTGCAAGCCAGCCATACCATGTGACTGATTCAGGATTTCACATTTTGTGGTTTTTGGGACTATTGTGCGTTTGTTTGCAATCTATTTGAGCTGTTCTTTGGGCGATGGAACCAGGTAGAACAAGGAGATTTTCTCCTGTCTGGGAACATTTTGAACTGATCTCTCCTAATAAGGTATGCACATAGTAATAAATAATTGCTACTTATAAGCAGTATAATATTAATAAATGTGACAACTCATTTTTTTCTTCTCATTTCTGGTATTTTAAAAGGTAAAGTGTCTGCTGCTAAAAAAAAAACTTGGATTCAACAATAACACCTTATCTATAATGAGGGGTTATAATGAGGGGTTACACAGTACATTTGTATTAGGCAACATTAATTTATATTTTAAATGTGACTCATTAATGACATGTGCAACTGAATGCTGCCATTGTATTTTTTTTTTTTAATTTTGTCATCAGCGGAGAAGAATGATGTCGATGAGGCCTTGATCAATATGGTGATTGAGGATTCCAAACGCTTCACTGCTGTGGAGAACAAAGCTTTGAACCCTACCTCTGTTTTCCCCACAAGGCAGGTGTGTATGTGAGTATTTTTCCCTATTTCCCCATATTTGCCATTCCAAGAGGGTTCTCCTCTTTCCTTTAGGCTTGAAAGCTGTGGTGGAGGACAGATATAAGAAATCTAAGGAGAAAGCCAAAGCCATTGTGTTGAAGGCATCTGCAGTTTGAGGTCCACATATGAGCTGTTAAACTATCAACACTGATGCGTATAGTGTTCGTATGTATAGTATATTTTTATGTATATAACATTTTTCTACATTTCTATTCTGTACTGAGCTGTGGTAGCACACAAATTTCCCCGCTGTGGGATCAATAAAGTTTTATCTTATCTTATCTTATCTCATCTCTTATCTAGCTGTGACATGCCATTTTATAGATACAAGCACCTTTTTGCATTCTGTTGTTTAGGGGTGCCACACTGAGCTACATATTGCTGAAAATTTGGCAAAAGTAAAAGCAGCACTTATGTCAGAGTGGGGTATTACACACAAAGTTACTTGCCTTGTGACTGATGGTGCAGAGAAAGTGGGTGCTTGTGCCAATGAGCTTCATATGCGACACACAATTTGTGTGGTGAATACTTTCAAATTTAATCATAAAAACGGCTCTTCACCAAAACACGGTACGACATTCAGGCAAACTGTAGGAAGACAGTGGTATATGTCAAAGGTCAGTTCCTTTATTTCATTGCAATATTCTAAATGATGCCATTTTGTCTAAGTTGCTCCTGCAGTGAAACTTGAATTAATCACTCTTTGTTGGTTAATTATGGGAGAGGCTGACACAGGTGCACGAGCAAATGAGCCAGCCAGTACTGATGCTAATCCAAGAGGTGGAGACATGTTGGAAGAGCACATAACATATGCTCCAATGTGTTTATGATCTCAGAACCTCTAGGAGCAGCTTTGGTAGACCTACACACTGACATTGCCCCACTCTCATCAGAACAGTATGACATTATTGCAGACCGTTTAAAAGTGCTGTCCCCATTTGATGATGCCACAGTTGAGCTCTCAGAGGAGAGGAGAGTGTCAGGATCAAAAGTCATTCCCCTTTTATCAATGCTACACCGTGCACTGGAGGAGAAAGAAATAGAAGTTGTCCAAACTCTAGAGAGCAGCAATGGCTGAGAGTCTGAGGAGTCAGTTAAGGGAGAAGCTATATACTTTACTATCATCATGTCACTGGCAACACTGCTTGATCCCAGGTTTAAAAAGATAGGCTTCTTTAGCCCCAATAAAGTAGCAGATGCTGAGGCCCATTTCTGAATGTGCTGCCTCTACCTCTTCCTCATCATCATCACAACCGCACAAATCAGAGGCTTCTCAGCCTGTGACTCAAGGTAAATAGATGCATTCTAATTATGGTATTGTATTTAGTCATTTGGAGCCTGTTTGTCTTAGTTAGCAAAATGTGGCATTGTTTGGACACCACAGTCCTGCAGATGAGGACCCAAAATGTCACTGCGGACACAACAGTGGAGGTCCAAACATACGTGGGGGAACCAAACATTGACACACTGGAGAACCCCCTAGATTATTGGGAAGGATGTATGTACAGCCCACCTTGAATAAACTTGTGGTTGCTTTTCTCAGTACCCCAGCTGTGCACTGTGATTGTTGATGTGATCCAAAAATACAAAGTCCACAAAGCAAAGGCAAACAGAATCCAGATTATCAGACATGTAAACAGATACTCTGACAAAGAGCAAATAGAAACTGGGACTGTAAATGCACATACACTGACACAGAGGGGAAGAGGACACATGTGTGGAATGAGGAACAGCTGAAATAAATTGCGCTAAATGATAAAAAGTAAGTAAAACTAAATACAAAACACAGAAGACTGAACTGGATAACATCCAACACAGAGACAAGAACTTGACAATAGGAAAACACTGAACCTAGATTAATAAATACTAGAACATGAGTGAACTGAATGGAAATTCAGTTTTCCCCACCTGGCAACACTAGGAATAAACTCTGGTTATTGGCGACTCTGTCTTGAGAAACGTGAAGCTAGAGACATCAGCAAACACTGCTGAGTGTCTTCCAGGGGCCATAGGAGACATAGAAGCAATTTGAAACTGCTGGTTAAGTATAAGCATTGATTTTCTAAAGTAATAATTCATGTTGGCAGTAATGCCACCCGGTTACTTCAGTCGCAGCTCACTAATGCCACGTTTCCACTAGGACCTACTCAGCTCTACTAAAAAAGTACCTGGACCTAATGGAAAAGCCTACAAACCATGCCGAGCTGTGCTGAGTGGGTACTAGTGGAAATGTAGCATTAGTACCCACTCAGCTGGGGTTCCGAGCAATCCAAGTCAATCTGAAAATGTGAAGTTGAAGAACAGCATGCCACTGATTGGCCAGTGAGTGTCGTCACTAGCTGAGTCATGAGAGCGACTCCTTCACCAGAATCAACCGCGCCATTTTTAAAACCCGACAGCAAGAAAATGGAGGCACACAAAGCACGGGTTGAATGCCTAGACTGACGGTTTGCAGCAGTAATTTTGCAACAAGAGAGCCATCTGAAACGCACACACAGCATTCATATTTTAATACTTTATGATAATAACCTTCATTCATTTAAAAAATTGTACGGGGGACTTGTGCATGATGACAATAGTAAACTGGCCTTAGCTATGTTAGCTTGCCTCTATGTCATCCATTGTTGTGTTGTGTTTTGAGTCGCATACAAATTACATCAAGAGACTACTGCCCGCGTTGCCATATCAACTCCACCCACATTGAGGTGGTCCTCAATTGCAATGGAAACAAAACAAGACCGTGGCGAGTCGAGTCTACCCACGCTGAGTAGGTACTAATGGAAATGCGGCAATCCACGCACGCACGCACGCACGCACGCACACACACACACACACGTGACACTTTATATATGTGGCACAATAAACACGTGTCATTTAAATGAGGGGTCAAAGTTCAATAGGTGTCAGAATATGTGACACACACACACAAACAAACAAGGAACTACTGTGTACATAAAGTATTTTGGCCAGAAATGTACACACACACTCTTTGACAATCTCCATGGGTGAAAACTGAGGCCATTAAGGGTGTGGTTGCTTTGACTGGCTGGTGTGCTGACACGGGGAGCTGTAATTGGTAGTTGTCTACTAGGCCTCACTTTCACTAATTCAAGTCACTGAGGCGGACGTCTCTGCTGCGTTTGAGCTGTTGGAGCGCTTTGGAGCATTTTAATTGGACTTATCTGACAAAAATGTGATTTGCTACCTGGCACAGCACGTCCAAGAATTATTTTATTAGTCTGTTACTGAGCACTAATTAGAAGGTATCTGTGTGGAGTTTATGGCTGCAGCTTGCTTAAGCTTGCTACTGTTAGCTGATAATTTGATAATTTAGCACTTCATGCTCCTATTCAAATGTGGCAACCTCTATCTCAAATCATTAAGCAAAGAAATAATAATAACAATTACAACAACAAAATAAAAGTCTTTGGCCAAAATGCTAAGGCTGAATCCAATACCGCGAGATGATGTCACAGTGACTTTGTCCAGCTTTCACATGCAGTCTGTAAACTAGCATGGAGTTCATTACTAGGAGGGTGGCTGCTCCACCTCATCTAACTCAGGTCTCTGAACTGAACACCACTTGGCGTGTTTCACAACATTTTTAATGCATCTGACACATAAAGGGATTTGTATCAAAAGCCAAGAATTCTGTGCACTGGTTTTGTTGAGTGAAAGTGAAGTGAATTTTCTTCTGCATGTTAGCACTAATTAGCGGGTATCTGTGTCTGTGCAAGGCTCCAAAATGAGGGTTCAAAAACCAAAGATTAGGGGTGATGTCAATGAAGTCTATGAGGTGTGTGCGTCCTGCACAACACAACAATCCTACATGTTCTTAAAGGTTTTTGTGGAATAAAACGTTCTGAAGCAACCTGACACTAAAATAATCTACCTGCAGCTGAACTGAGACTGGAGTCTGTCTCGTGTCCTGTGTTCTTTCTGCCCCAGAAAGCTATACTATAATGGTTCATTCATTCACTAACTTTAGCCCAGAGCTCCACAAGTTTTTTACTCTCTCTCTCTTTCATTCTGTGTGTGTGTGTGTGTGTGTTTTTCTTCCTAAAAGCAAACACAAGAGAATATGGTGCTCCCAGTCCCAAACACTGTGTGACAACATCACAGCAGGGTGAGCAAATAGTACTGAGCCATCTGTGAACTTCGGGCTAAAGCGTTCACGCAGGGAATGTTTGCACTGTTTTAATGTTGGAGTTAAGAAAAGAATATAGAACATATTTGGAGACGAACGCTCGAGTGGAAGACGAGGACATTCTGCTGGAACTGTAAACTGCAGTGTACGAAGAGTATCACACAAGTATTTTACAGGATATCGTGGCAATGAGTGAATTCAAAAATAGGGTGTGGTAAATATTTTATAATATCCCCTATAAGAAGTTTAGCCACGAAACTTTAAATCAGTTTATACTTTATGTAAATACTTTATGCAGATGCCTTTAACAGCATATCCCTAGAAATTCCCAGGTAAGAGAAAATCCTGTAATATTTAACAGCTAATCTAAAAAAAAATGTTATATTGGTTAAATAGCAGAATTAAAAATGTGGACAAAATTCTGTATTATTAATGCTCTAACCCAATTACATTGAAAGAACTTAGATAACGAGCACTCCTGCCTTATATCAATAATTAAGTTATTTACTGCAAGCACTATGCATAGCAAATCCAAATGTGACTGAATAATGAAGAAACAAAAAGAGTCCTGAGTGGTGTCTTTGGGTCTTCCTATTAAGCTACATTTGACCCAGCAGACTCCACAAATCAAAGGACTGGGTCATGCAGAGCCTAAAAGACAAAACCTCCTGTCCCTGCTCACAAAGCATGACGTTTTAATTTAGAGCAGCCTGCACACACAGCATAGAGGACTTCTTCAAATGGCAGCATCTTTAAAGGGATCTGTTGAGCCTTCGGATCCAAGTGGAACTGATTCAAGTCTAGTTTTGATCTGCAGTGCAGCAGCCACTATGAAGAACTCTGGTGAAAGGCATCAAAAGGATATTTGTGATCCAAATGTCACCTGTTTGTTCCCCGATATTCTTCCTTTATGCTGCAGACACACATCAGTGTTCCTTGAACTAAACCAGTTTTTTTGTCCTGCAGATTATCCACGCTTACCAAGTCAGAACTGAGGAGAAAAACACATTC
>VUQM01074513.1:0-11985 GCA_015108615.1 Australoheros scitulus | reverse complement strand
CAAAACACCTGTCAAAGAAGCCAAGCCCCTAAACCTGCAAACATTAAGGCTTAATATAATTTAAACTGGTGAGTTACATATTTTAAAAAAAACAAACAAACACCCTGTACAGTTATGAAGAAGGAAATTGTCTATAGAGACTATAACAGATTTTTGTAGCAGGCTGTAAACATGTTTCTGCGGTAAAGTTGGAGCCAGCCTCTAGTGGACATTAGAAGAACTGCAGTTTTTGCTATTGGAACTTTAGGTTAATTTTTCAGTTGTGGAGACTGCTCTGTCAATGACATCTGCAGTAAAAACAGGTCTCACTGATATCTTGTTTACTGCAGATTTCAATGATATCTGAATGTGAGAACACTTCAGCAGTCAGAAGGGTGTCTGTCCTTTGTTAGTCTAGCTTAGATGACATGGTTTGCATGTTTCAGTGCAGGAGGATGACACTTGCTTTAAGCCAGTTTTACAAACTTATGTTAAAACCTCATAAGAACCGTCCAGGTACTGTTTATCAAATGGAAACACTATTAGCAGTTGCTCAAGTGACCACTTCAGGAGATGCAGCTTTTGGCACTTCACTGTGGGCTTAACTTTACACAAAAGTTGTGTAACAAAAGTTCTCAAAACTAATTAGGTTAGCTGGCACCCATATAGGTGAAGTCTTTCACGAGAAACAATGGGGTTCATCATTGGGAGTTCATGACTGTGTGGGCTAAATGGTTCAATTCTAAGGATTTTTGGATTCCATCACCGATGGTACATAATCTAATTAAAGAGAATCTGGAGTAGCCTCTGCACAGAGCGCTGAGGCTGCAGAGCTGGATGTTGGTGGATGTAGGTGGTGCACGAGCTCAGGAACACGTCTGAAAACCACCAGCAGTGAATGCAGCTCATCGCTACACCCACACGTGGACCTCAAACTCCACCATGCAGAGAAAAAAACAGAGACACAAGGCCCAGAAACACTGCTGGCTGCTTTGGGCAGCCGAGGCTGAGAGGAAACCTGTGCTGGGATCTGGCCAATCAGAACCCGAGATTCTGTGGAAGTCACAGACATCCTCCACGCTGTCAGCCGAAATCCTCATACTGTTTTCAGATATGCTTTTTTTTTTTCTTTTTCTTTTTTATGCTCCTGAAAATCCAGTTTGCACAGCAGCTGATCCGGTCTGCAGAGTGTTTTAATGGATGCCGATGCAGATGCAGGTTATGTCACTGGATATTGGTCATTTGATAGTCAACACTTCTGGCATTTAATGACCACTGTGGCCATGCGGGATTTCACGTATTTAGCGTGATAGCGATCGGGAGCTGAGCAATGAGTGAACAGAAACAGCTGTTAAAGTTGTCTTTTGTTTTTCTGGGTCTTCATGTTTGAACTGCAAAACACAGCATCACTATTTCAAAATGGCTTTTAGTTACTTCCTGTTCTAGTTAGGAGGTTTGTTTTCACGTTTTTTCATTGTGGATTATACTTCCTCCCTTTGTTTCTTTTCCCTCCCCTCCTGATTATCTGCTCCACCTTGATGGTTTCCCTCTGGTTTAGGCCTCTCTGCGTGCTGCTGGTGCACATTTTTGTTTTCCTCACCCTTTGCTTTTCAGTTTTTAGTCTTTTGAAAGCAGAAATCAAACTCTTGAAAGAGAGTCTGAGGTTTGTAACCATCATGATGTGGAGCTTGAATCATGGCGGCTGCTGTTAGTAACATGTATCTGCTGCCGGTGCAGAGCCGCCTCCAGCTGCTTAATGGTTGAAAACATATTTCAGGAACACAGTGAATGACAGGACTGTGAACATCTTGTGATTTTTGGAACGGATGCTGAGGTCGTTTTGCTGGAGTTTGCCAACGTTCAGAAGAACGAGCTTCAAACTGGAGGAAAACATTTAATTCTATCATCTGGCTTTCAGTGCAGCTTGCTTTGGTCTTGCTGTAGTAGATGGTGTATTTGTGTTGATGTTGCTGCTGAATGTGAGTGCACTCTTCTCAGGACTGTATCCAGTATATTGAGGGTCTGATGTTTAGCTGCCTGTTGGCTGATGGTAGAGCTGTGTCACGTTAGCAGATTTCAGGAGAAAAGCATCAATTTCTGTTGTGTTTGCTGTGTTGTGGGGTTGGAGGGGTGCTTGTATGCTAAATTAAGGGACCATTCAGTGCATCAGCTCGTAGTTCAAAGGGGGCATCCCTGATGGTGCGCGCAGCCATTAGTGCACATGGCAGGGGGAAACATCTGGACATCTGTAAAGGCGCCATTAATGCCAAACCACATGCGCAGGTTTCGGTGCTGCCATGCAGACGATGTCTGCTTCAGGACATAAAATAGACTAGCCATTGAAAACATCTGAAATATATGACGAAGGAGGCCTCAAACTGTTGAGCATCCTCATTTTAAACACAGATGTTGCTAAAAGAAGGGCGTATTCAGCTCACGATGCTGTTGAAACATCTTTAGTCAAATGTGTACATTATATTTTACATGTTGTCACAACTTTTTTGAAATGGGGCTGAAATTAAATTCACAGGACGCATCACAGAAGCTGTTGTTACCATAAAGGAAGACGAACTGAGAAGCTTCTAATTTCTAACCTCATTTTAACACCTGGATTGACTGGTACTGTACCTGCAGCATATATGACATCATGATCACAGTAGAGCCAATCAGGGAGCAGCATGAGGCTGACAGAGATTAACCTACTTTATTTGCCCCGGGGGTTGGGCTAACAGGTTATAGAGACATTGCCCTCTGATTGGCTGACCTCCAAACACTCCAACCTGCTCGTTTTCATTTAAATGAGAAAACAGCTGGACAGCTGCTGTTCTTATTTCTAGCCAGTTTTCTCTAAAGAACACTCCTATAGGAAGAGTGAGGGGTGGGCTGCTGCTGCTGTCTCACTCATGTTTGTGTGTCCGTGTGAGGTTGCTCTGAATAATCGGGGTCTTCCTGTGATGTTTCTGCAGTCGATGTGCAGTTTAATGCTGACGCTGATCATCACACGTTTCTCTGCGAGTTCAAACATGAACTAAGTGGAGACTCTGCTGATTGGCTGTCAAACCAATGAGTCACAAACAAAAGAACTCCAGAGGCCTGATCTACAAAGCGAGTTCAGCATACCCAGGATATTTATCTGGATTCACTTACTCTAATATCAGCAATAAGAATACGCAGTCACAGGAAGCTGGTTATCAATGAGTTGATAACCAGTGTGTTCACATGAAAGGAGCAGGCTGGCAGCTTCTGACCAATCAGAAACGTGGATAAGTGTTCTGGCAGCAGAGCAGGAAGGTGAAGCTGCACTCTGAAAAATATGGAGACGTTAAACACACAATACAAACAAAGTAACACAGCTGCTGTAGACAGAGCAGCGTGTGTAAAATGTCAAGCGTGTGAGTTAACAGATACCACAGCTTTATCATTAAGACACAGCAGAGCCTGATGGATTATAATTAGTATTTCATTAAATTCATGTTCATAAGACAGTTTTACCGTTTATTCTTTCAGCTGCAGCCTCGGTGGAGTTTAATGTTTTAAGAATAAATATAAAAGCAGAATTCAAACACAGGCTCGGACTACATGCACATTTGATATAAGTCCAGCAAGAAGAAATAGCTGCTGTTTTAGGATTATAATATTTATAGAACAGTAAAACAATAAAAAGGAATCATTATCATTACTCATCAGGGAAAGACAAATACTTTAGACAGTCCTGAAAAACTACAGAACCCTCCTACTCTCCCTGCAGATGTCCATGAGATCTTCCAGGAATGGTGATGCTATTTTGCAGAAGACTAATTGGTCAGTTGGCAGTGATTGGATCTCCTTTCAGGAATTCTTTACCATTGTGAGGCAGGACAAGACTGCACATTTGATGCCATATCTTCATGAAAGCATACCAGTCTGAAAGAAGAAAACTGGCATTGACATTATCCCTGACTATCTTCAGTCATCTATTTTCCTTGTGGCAGGAATGCAGTCTCAGACCGTTTTGCTTCAGAGAATTTGACCGAAGAAAAAAAGGTTTTTCTTTCTTTGCAGTCAAAATTAGGTCCTATTGTCTGAAAGAGTGTGTTTGGGGTACTGATGAGATAGATGGGATGTCTGCGTTTTAATGATTCATCAGATTGGTGCATCCACAGAAGATGACATTTCAAAGGCTTCAGGGAGGTGGATGTTTTTCTCATTCTGATCCATTATTTAATTTGTAAACAGAAAAGCAATCAGATTTCACAAAACAGGTGGAAAACCTAACAATAATGAAAGCAGTAAAACTTTTATTCTGACGCTTTCATCGTGGTCTCAGGTTTAACTCACGCATGTGTGCAGTTTCTCCATCAGTATCTTCATCATCTTCAGGCTCACTTTGTCTTTGTATCTCGGCAGGACGACCAACAACGGATTGTCCTCATTGGCCAAGAACCAGCTGGAGGCGGAGTCAGAGTGTCACGGGCGGGACTTCCTCTGAGCCGAGGACAATATGCTGCTGACGTCCAGCTCTGACCCCTGCAGCCTCAATCGGCTCTGGTAATTAAAACATGTGAACACGTCTGTTAGACTGTCTGAATGTTTCCATGAAGAACAGACTGAATTCAACAAGCCCAACTTCTTCTACGTGTCTGTGTAGTAGCTGTGTCTGTTTAACTCAAAATTTAAAAGGTCGTGCTGTCTCAGATTGAACACATCAAATTGTACATGGATCTGAAATGATGACTGCAATATTTGACCAGTAGCTGTCACACTTTGCTGACGTTTAACTCTTTGTTGAGCCTCTTCCACTTGTGGAAGATTATTTGGTAGTTCCTGTAGAACATCCCACATGCAGATTTTGGGCTGTGAGTATCTGCTTACTTGATGGCTGAAGTCCCAAAAGTTGCAGTTCCTCTAACATCCAGCAGAGGCTCCACAGTGAGTCAGTCCCCATGTTAAAACTTTTTAGTCCCCTTCATAACAACTGTACAGGGGAGAATGTTTTTATAACTTACCTGTTTAAATGGTATTAAGGCTTACAGTTTCCATTATTAGGGGCGTGGCTTCTTTGAGTGACAGTTAGATGGCGACACAGGCGGCTGTAGCTGTTAGCTGTCTGCTAGGCTAACTGGAGTCCCTGAACTGGACCTATGGGCCATGTTTGTGCAGTTGGAGCCTTTTGGAGCACTTTTAATGCAATTATCTGACCAATAATATGGCTGCTGTGCGCTTCATTGGACTAACAGACTGTCCAAGAAGACTGAGCTCCAGTATGAGTGAAATTCTGGGATTTTATTTGGATGTAAGTAAGCACTGATTAGCTAAGTGACTAATTTGGCGACTGCCAAAATTCTAATATTATGGCTTTAAAATGTGAAGTCCAAAAGCAGTGGGAGGTGTCAGGCTTGCTTTGCATTACTCATTTTTCTCACTGCTACAGAAGCAGCAGTGAATAGTGTTTTGTTGTTGCACTTTAACCATAAATTTTAAGTTACATTGTTTTGTAATTGAAATAAAACTCTTCATAAAAACTGTGGTGTGTATATCCCCTTTATATTGCAGTGGATGAAACAGGTCATAATATAAATGGGGGCTCATCTGGGATCTTTGGAATGTTTTGTCTGAGTTTTTATACACGTCTGTATTGTGTTTTATCTGGGTGGTTATCCTGAGCGTGGGTATGTTTTATAGTTTGGTGTGGACTATATCTCTGTTCTAAAGCTGGCTCAAGCTTCTGTGTAACAACTTGTTTCCCCTGTTTCCTCTCTTCCTCCTTCAGGTGTCTCCTGATCATTCTCAACGCCCTTCCAACAGCTCTCGGGGTGAGTCCATCTCTCCCTTTATAAACCTTTCAGTCTGATCCAGTGCTAAGTGCATCAGAACACCTGACAATAGTCAGAGATTTGTACACTGCTCATTGTGTTTCATAACCTGTGTGATGTCATGAGCAAGGAGGCTCCAAGGATTAACTTCCTAAAACCAGAATGTAAACAAAAATGGCTTCTGAAGCATTATTTTTTTTGTTGGTGGAGTCACACCAACAGGACAGTATGGGTTGTCTCTCTGTAAGCTTGTTGCTGTGGTTAAAGTATCTCTGCTCCTATTGGTCAGCTTACAGACCCCCAGTGTGGAAGTTGTCATAAAAGGCAAGAGATGGTAAAAAAGTGATGGCAAGATGCATGTTTGGTGGGATTAAGCTACCAGCTGTCTAAATGACTGTTGTCCTGCCCAACAGTCAGGCTGTGCTGCTGTTATCACAGAGTTGGAAGCTGACATTAAGCTCATATTTGGCTTCTACACTGACCATTATTTTAATAGCTCCTAAAAGACCTCAAAATTTCTAAAAATATTCGCAATAAATTCATCAGTGGATCCATAATGTAGTGGTTTACACATTCACCTAACAAGAGAAAGATCCCCGGTTTGATCCTAGGAGAAGACACCAGTTCCTTTGGGGGTTGTATCAGGAAGGGCATCCAGTGTAAAGGTCAATCAAATAATCAAATATCAAATATGAAGAGCTACCCGCTGTGGTGGCCTGGTGTGAATAAGAGAGCAGCCAAAAGTAGATAAATTAGAAATAAATTCATGAGTGATAATAGGCTCATAAATTTCTGTTTGTTTATGCAGTAATGATGCTGCAGCCTCACAGGTGTAATTATACCAAAAAATACAATAAATATAAGTCAGATAACACATTTGAACTCGTCCATTTAGTTTTGCTCAATTTTATAGATTAGATATAGATTTTTAAACAGTAGCAAAACCAACCAAACAAAAACTATATCTACATGTTGAGTCATTTTGATGTGGAGCATCAGAGACGGGAGGAGAATAGTTGTTCATTCATACAGGACATTAATGTATTACATGCAGTAAAGTTTAAAGGTTTTGCAGTGAGCAGTTTGCAGTCTTTCAGGTTTTAGTCCTGTTTCAGATCTGCAGCTTGCATATCTTTGATCAAGAGTGGATACACAGGTCTCCATCATCACAGGTATCATGAAGTTGCACTCACATACATACAGACTCTCACCCAGATCTAAATGGTATCATTAACTGTATTTTGGGATTTTGAAGAAATATCAGTAGATATGATGTCCTGTTTGTTGCCCACAGGTGGTCATGAGTCAGATTTTCAGCCCCACGCAGCACACACAGGAACAAAATTAGACTGACGTGCAAATTGATGCAGATTGAGTTTTTTTGCAGCCGTAAAATTGAAACCTTTCTACAAATGAGTCCTGAAAGCTCAGATGGAGCTCAGGATTCATCCTCTGAGCAGCCGCCTCCACCTCCATGACCAGCTCTCCCTTACTAGACGTTCACTGCTTCTCCTTGGCCTGAATCATCAGCTACTCTGTCCGGTTCTTTGTATCTGCTAATTTGTGCTGCTCTTGGTAGACTGCCTTGGTGATTACTGAATGACTTGACTGACTCCATCTGTTTTTATTATTTTCTTCATTATTAGTAAATTATCTGAAAAACATCCAACTCCCATCAGCACTTTTAAGTTATTGCATTCTCATCCCACGGGCATACACGAGTCCTGTAGTCTTCTCAGAAAGATTATGCATCTTAACCAGGATTCTCATTTGTTTCTGAATCTGGTTCTGAAATCTCTAATCTTTAACTTTGGCGTCATGCATGATACTGTATCCTGCAGGTGGTGCTCACAGAGGAGTTGAAGCTTCAGCTTCTCTCGAGAGTCCAGACGCTCAGATTTGCACAGTGCACAATAATCCACTTCATGGTGACCAAAGAAACACCAACTTCTGCCAAACAGCAGCAAACAGCCAGTGAAATCACAGTCAGTCCCACCTGGCATCAGATTGGTGCCATCTGCTTTCATTAGCTAAGACTTTGCATTGTTGTTTCACTGTGAGTGCTGGACATGCCGAGCACGGCGCTCCCCACGTAGAGCGCTCTCCAGCCAGGCGACATGAAAACACCATTTAAACAGCAATAACTGTAAACTGTAGAATAACTTTCTGTCTTTCTCTAATCCACTAAAACTGCTTACAACTAAAACAAGATGCTGATGTCTGTTCTCAAATGAAGCCTCTTCATACAGTACCAGTTAAAAGTTTGGACACATGGATAGAAGTGTGGAGTGTGTTTTCCACACCTAGGCTTTACTTGGGTGGGTCATCCATATTTGGTGAATCAAATACAATTTTATTCTAACTGTCAAAGAGAATGATTCCCTCCATAGTCAATGTACTAATGGTCAATTCCTCGCTATTAATTTGAAGGTTCATTCTCTGCTAACCAGCTAGCTCCAGTGTTCCTGTCCTGTGTTTTCCTACAAGCAGGCTCACACTGGAAGGGTAACTGTCAGTATTTGATGTTCTCATCCTGCAGTCTGATGGATTCAACTCAGTGACTATAGTACTGGTACAGCAGGTGGAGAACAGCTTCATGTTCCACTTCGCCAAGCTCACTGAGGCTGCAGAGTAAAATAATGGCTAATGTTGCTACCTGAAGTTCAAGATGATGGAACTGTCTGTGAGATGAGGAACTGACTGGGTAGACAGCTGATTCCAGTCATGTTTATGTGGACTCACATGCGTGCCCTGTGCCCCCTTCCTGCCATACATAAACTAATTCTGTGGGAAACACTGAGCAATGCATCCTGCAGCCAACTGTTCTTTTTATTATGGTGTAATATGCAGATACTTTCATTTTTTTCTCCAAAATTGATTCATTCAGTCAAAAAAGCCCATCAGAGCATTTTGGACTTAAAGCTGATGTTCCAGACTACCAGACAAAAACCAACATTTAAATATGCAAAATATAGAAAGCCACAGATAATGAAATTCTAGGCCAATCCCACAGAAAGATTGATTACAGAAAAAGGGAGTTAGATTTTGATTGTCATTATGGGCACGGGGTCAAAACGGCTTCTATAATGCTTGGTTTTACATTTGGACATTTTATATCTATGTCCTGACGGGAGAAGCAGAAACTCACAATGTAGTGGGTGAGAAATATCCTAAAAGATTTATCCTGATATCCTCCGTACCTGTCTGGAGTACAGAGACTCTGGACTTAGTTGCCTCTCTCCTGTCAGCTTACTGGACCGCTTCACTATTTGGTTCAGGCAATTCATGTTTTTAATAGACAGCTTACAGAACCAGGCCACCAAGCAAAAGGATAAAACCTACTCAATAAAAAACAGGGTCAGCAATGTTTTGTCAACATTAAAAGATGAGTTTTCTGAGGCAATGCAGACACTGGTTCCCATTTTTGTTTGCCTCGAAAGTCAGTTTACTGTCAATAACAGTACCAAGATATTTATATGTTTCCACACACTCTACTGTCTGACCCTTAATAAAGGTAAGTCCCTGTGTCTGAGGAAGTTAACATGTCCCTGGTTTTTTGGGCTGTTCAGCTGCACAAAAGATTCATCACACCATTGAACAAAGACCTGAACTGTAATTATTTTATCGGAACAGAGCACTGAATCAGATTAAAAAAAAAATAAAATTGAGAAATCAGACAGAAACTCTGAGTTTTTGAATTTTCCAATTAGGGTGGACCAAACTAAAAGTCGGTCTTTAAAATGAATTAAAACTGTCTGGGTTGATGGGTAATTAATGAGCTGAAGTGGAAGATTGCTGCTACTCCTCCTCCTCAGCCTGTGTTTTGAGGATTCTGACAGTTAGTGGACTCAGGGGCTGTTGATTGATATTCATCCTGCTGTAACCAGGTTTCTGTAAGGCAGAATAAATCAATATATTGCTCAATTATTAAATAATTTACTAACAGGGATTTAAAAGAAAGAGACCTAATGTTTCATAATCCACATTTAACTGTTTTACTCCTTGGTGCAGTTGAGGATGCTATATTGTTCTGTCATTTTTTATGCTCAAATTTTTTTTTACTGATTTTTGGTTTGTTTTTTGGTGGTCTGGGAGCAGAGACCATGTCTATAGGGATGGGGTTTGGGGGCGATGGCAGGAGGAAAGAAGTTGCAGAGAGGCGTGCAAGACTTCATCTCTGCTTCCTGATCTCAAACCTGGATAGTCACATTTTGGGGGTGGTTAAAAAATTCAGCCAAATTTCAAGAAATGAGAGCTGCTTCATCCAAAGTGGGATGGATGTCATCTCGTTATTGGTGTATCTAAGGCAGAGACCTGATCTAGAGATTAAGTTGGGAAGGGAAAATCCCTAAAAAAAATTATGTAAAAGATCGGAATTGCAGAGATTATTAGAACTATATAATTCTTCATAATATCATTGAAAGCATCATTTATCCCCTGCTGATCAGTGGTGACCCTACCATGATGAGACTTGACACCTTTAATAGTTTGTTTAGCTCTGGTGCCTTTTAATTATCTTGACAATATCTCTCCAGCCTTATCACCATGTTCGTACAAGTTGCTCCTATTTTTCAATAATAGGTATTCTATAGATTGTTCTGCACTGAGTTTCAAATGTTCCTTATATAAATCCCTGGATAGAGCCTGTGCATTCTTTTTATCTATGTCCACAATCTGACTTTCTAAATCCAATTGTTTGGTCATGCTGTTCTTTTTCTTTTTGGCTACAAAAGATATTACCTGACCCCTTAGGTATGCCTTAAGCACCTCCCATACAGTTGAAATAGAAACTTCAGGGGTCACATTGATATCCAGGAACAAGGAAATTGGTCTGATAAAAATTTTATAAAGTTTTCATCAGCTAGTAAAAAAGCGTTAAACCTCCAGTGCCTCCTGGTTGTCATCACTTCAGGTATATTAAGTTTAAGTACCAGTGGGGCATGGTCAGATATTACTATGTTATGATATTCACATGATTGAACATCCGTTATCAGTTTATTGTCAATGAAAAAATGATCAATCCTACTGTAACTGTGGTGGGCATTAAAAAAATATCTGAAATACTATATTCTGCAAGAAAAGATTGCAAATAGGATGCTGATTTGGATGTGGCATAACCTGGTCTCACTGATGATCGGTCCAACCCAGGGTCCAGACACAAATTAAAATCCCCTCCCATAATGAGCTGATATGAGTTCAAACAAGGAAGCAGTTTAATAAAGCGAGAAAAGAATTGGGAGTAGTCAAGATTTAGAGCATATACATTAGCTAATATGACATCCTTATTATAAAGTTTGCCAGTTACTATAACAAAATGCCCATTTGGATCCAATATCAAAGAAGATGGTGTAAAGGGTACATTTTTATTAATCAGTATAGCAACCTTCCTGACCTTACCCTGAAAGGTTGAACGGAAAAGCTACCCCACCCACCCACATTTCAAGAACAAATATTCTGGATTTTTAGGATGAGTTTCCTGGAGGAATGCAATTCCTATTTCCAAGTTTTTAAGAAGCGTGAGAGCTTTCTTCCTTTTGACAGGATGCTTCAGACCTTTAACATTCCAAGTAACAAAACCAAAATTTTTTATCATATTCAGGTCATCGGTAAAATTAGCGAGCAATACAGTCAGATATTAAACATAAAACAAAATACAAAACAGTTTACTCTGGTCGATCTGAGAAAAAACTGAAGAAGTTACTGTTATTAACAGCGGGACCTGAAAACCCTCCCCAAAACACCAAGGAAATACTAGCTGCAAGAACAAATAGCACACCTTCCCTATCTACTTGTAACACCTCCATACAAAATCTATCTAAATAACATTTCCACCTGCTACTTAGAAAAACTGGCAAATTACCTGCTAATAAACAGGATAGGTCAGGCCCAGACAGCCTGAAAACTTTGTTATCCAAGTAACACTCATGATATTGATACACTTAACCATGGGAAACCCAGAACAGATAACTCCAGAAAATACCATTACGTACTTAGTCATTGTAACTTGAGAGTAATTTGGGTATGGTCCTTACTCATATAGATGTTAGATTCAACTCATTGTCATTGTGCGCACAAGGCACACAACAAAATGATCGTTACAGATCACTCATCCAGAGACGAGCATCTGCGGTCATGCAGCTAGAGACCAGCGCTACCGTTAGGCAATGTGGTTTAAGTGTCTTGCCCAAGGACACAACGCACTGCCAGTAAAAAT
>VUQM01074506.1:840-11228 GCA_015108615.1 Australoheros scitulus | reverse complement strand
ATGAATTAGGATACGGGCCTAATGTGTGAAGAAAGTATCATGAAATAGATTACTTTAACATATTTCGCTTTTAAAATGGAGTTGAGTAAAATGTATATTTTTTAGGCTATAAGGATTGGCCAGTTTTTCAAAAGACGATTCACAACGAACCTACTTTAACCCTTAGACACGGCGTTATAAATTTGCTGTTGCCAGAATGGCAATGACCAAGTTGTAGTGCATTACACAAGGCCCTGTGTTATGTCATATTATAGTGTAGTACGGTAGTTAACTTTTCAATGACTATTACAGCGTTCCACTGGTGGAACGGTGTGCATTGTGGAGATATAGTGCAACAGATGACGCCACAACAGCGCAAGTGGCTGAGCCTTTATCAATGTTGTGTGGAGATGAACCGTATTGTTTTGCACCAGCAATTGTAAAATAGCTTGGTATAATCCCATGTACAATGCAGGAATATTCGAATTATATTTGTTAAGGGAGTGTTGAGGAACGATACAACACCGCATAGCTCGAGCACTCGAATGCCGAGATGTAGGTTTTAATCAAGCCAACGTTGCTCCCTACTGGGCATAACAGGACATAGCTGGAAAGCTACCTCTACAATATCAAAATAGGTTAAGCCCGACACAGGCTACAGAAGGCCTAATTAAAATTAAAAATTAAAAAAAACTTTTTCCTGGGATTCCCAGGAAATGGCTCGTGTTTTCCCGGGATTTGATTCATGTCATTTTCGGGAAAAATATTAAACCTATGCAGTACCCAACTCTTGCTGCCTTCGAGGAGGTGCTATCATGGCAGCTGCACTAGTCAATTCAGTTTTATTTATATATAGCACCAAATCACAACAGTCACCTCAAGTCACCATCTTCCATGTGTAGTTTTTACTGTGCTTGTGGGTATCCTCCTCCTCCTTCAGCATTGATACATGTGCTACCTATAGTACTAAAAATAAACCAAATACTATTATGTTTTCAGAATTTTGGTATCAAAAGTTATTAACTCTGGTGACGTCCCTACACTTAATACATCTTTTTTTGTTTGTTACGTGTAGATCACTTTAATTAGGTAGTTTTGGCTGCTGCCTTAAACCCATCAACAGTGTCTGGATCTGCTTGTTCGATTTGGCAAATAATTTATGCTGGATACTCTTCCTGACGCAACCCTCCCATTTATCTGGGCTTGGGACTAGAACAAGGAGTACACAAGCTTGTGACCACCTGAGGCTGGGTTTATGGCTCCTCTTGGTCACGAAGTGGGAAGCGTTCATGCGTAAGGCGAATGTGTTAATGCCTGCACCCTGGAGTCACATGTAGATCACTTAACCTATAGGGGCGTAAATATTCTCCAAAACCACAGTTTCATTCAGTCTGTGATTTTTGGGTCATGGTTTGGGTTCATACCTGGTTTTTCTTTAGAGGAGGTGACTAATAAAAATGAGGGGGGAAATTATTGTTATCACTTGCCTTCACAACGTCATCATTATGATGCATTATGATGCATTTTCAGTCCGTATACCGGAACAGCTTTAGCTTTCACCCGATTTTTAGTATGCTTTAAGTATGCTTTAATTGGGCATTAACAGGTCCACATGGTCAGCAAAGTTCAGGTAGATGGAACCATATTGTGGATGTTTATATTGTAAATTTCTGTCTCCCCATTAATGTAAATATCAACATTAATATGAGAATAACCAAGGTAGATGTATAACATTGGCCTTACTTTCATGTCAAGAAAGGCACTTTTATTTTGGCTTTGTATGCTGATTAACACAAAAAGTATTTTTGGGTTCATATTTGTTTGTTGGTGGGAAAATATTTCATAATATTATAGTTTTCAAAGACTGATATATTTGTCTGTTTGTTTTAAAATTGGAAACATTTAAAAACACACAAAAAGGCACATTAGTTTATTCCATATCTTGTTGCCTCTTTAATTAATACTACAAAAGATCTTTCGCCCTTTTTTTTTTTAATATAGACTTTTATTGTATGAAACTCCTTACATGTTACACAGCTTAAGAGAACAGCATCCGACTTGTATCTGCCAATGCCAGATACAAGTTGGATGTATCTACCCTTGGCAAAGACCATATGTATAGCGCAGTCTCAAATTAAATTAAATTTTATTTATATAGCGACAAATCACAACAAAATATTTTTAACGCAATAATCATACAATGATTACAGAGAAAACCCAACAGTCAAAACGACCCCCTATGAGCAAGCACTGTTCTTTTTTCCACCTTTTTTGATTTGCTTTTAGATGGACACGAAACTGTTTTTGGTTGCTCTAAATTAATCTGAATCAATCGGTCAGCAAGACTTCTGACCTGGCTTACTTAGCCGTTAATTGGACTGCACCGCTACTTAGTTCCCCTTGAATTCTTTTTGAATTGTTGAAGAAAATTCAGAGTTTTTGGCACATATTGAGAAATCTGGAAACAGGTGACCATTCTAACCTTGAGCTGACCACTGCTGAATTCAGGTCTGAGTGGCTTTGCTGTAGTTACTATGTGTTCATCATATTTCTGATCATATAGTACGTATTGATGTGGATGTGTTGAAATGCAGGGCATAGGTAAGGTATCTTGTTTCAGGGTGGTACAACTTGTTGAGTTGTGAAAGTGGCATAGAAGACATACAGTATAGCATTGTTATTGGGGTGAAGCCTTTGACTGGATTTGATCTCACCATAAGAGCATCAATTAGACACTTGATCTGGCTGGATTCCCAGAAGGATATTGTCTTCTTTTGCCTTTGAATTTAGTGTCAATTGCCAGGCCAAGTACTACCCAGGGGATGATATCTGTATGGGGAAGGCGCTTGCCTAGATTGAACTGTATCTGAATGGAAAGATTGGTCAACCTACAATGAGTACATTTGCTTATATATTTCCCAGTGAAACAATTTATGCTGTTTCATTGGGAAATGTTTTGTGCCACATGGTATCACTGAGTTTTCATTAAACTCTTTAAAAATATCTCTAAAGATATCCCTTTAAGTTATTGTTAAAGGGTTAATTTGTTTTTGTTGGGGTTAAAGTACTTACAGGCATTAAGCTGAGCAGTACACTTTGGTGAATGGTAGCAAAACATATTTCAGCAACTTCCAAAAAAGCCCACCTATTAAAATTAGTATAATTTTAAGTGTGCTCTGCATTTATCAACCTCCTGCCAGACAGCAATTTTTCATGGTTATTCATGTTTTAAATGATTAATTTAAATCTGAATGAATTTGGTGGAACAATATAGTCAAACAATAATTTAAACAAACTCATCAAGAAAGTTATATACCTTTTTAAATATAATATAAATAACTTATTGTCAAAGGAGTCTGATGGCATTGAAGGTGCTATACTGTAACAGCTTTCAGCTCCCTGTTACAATGGCCTGGTAAGGGCTGCTGCCCCCTTCCATAGTAGTACATTGCTTAACTTCTGTGCTGGTGCTCTTGTTTTAATATATGGACTATGAAAGTGTCTCATACAATTTCACCTCACCTCAACTAACCCTTTCAGGATAGCAAATGGTATCCCAGGCAGAAGTTTGAGTTGTTGACAAATGGACTGGAAATTTTACAAGGTGATGCTCTAAATATAGAGAGCAGCACTGGGACAGTGATCAGGAAATGTGACTGAATCCAAACAAAGCTTGTCTCCATGACATTGTTAAACCAAACAGACAGTATTTGAGTAAAAATGTATTTTCTTTTGAGGGGAGGGTGGAAAACTGACAGGATTAGTAATCTAACGTTACTTCATCCATAACACCATAGATGTTTAAAGCTGAATATTTTAATGTTTCAGATTACTTTTGCTTTGGGTACAGCCTACATAGAGATGCACGTACTTCCATGAATCGTTGATGATATGCTTTGTGGGTCTTCATGATCAACCACTTACCATGGGTCTATAGTTATGTTGTCTACAGGGTAAAAAAACCCACAAACCAACTATGTTGGTAATTTACTCTTGACTGCCAAACTGTGCCAGTTTTTGCACAGGGCATGGATGCTCTGTGCTCGCAGAACTTGTTTCAGCGCTGCTTTTATGTGGTTGATCGAACACGCTTGTTCTCCTTAACTCAGTGAGCACAGCTGAGTCTAAACCACAGTGAACTGGAAGTCAAGCAGATTGAACAAGAAGTACTGGCAACCATTCATCCAGAAGTAGCTCCTGTTGGGCCAGAACGTATCAGATTTCGTGAATTTAGTTGCTCAATGGAGTTTTTAAAGTCACATGGAACATGCCATGGACTACATTGAGTATGTTGCTCATATACGTTTGAACAAGATTTGCCAGTTGGTCTTGTTTTTGACCTTTTATGTTTTTTGAACAAATGCATCATGTAAACTGTATTTAAGCACTCCAGTTGCTTTGATCAGCATCACCACTGGAACTTGAGCTGAATAGAATTTCCTGTTATTCTCACTTATGAGTGTTCTTGTCTTTCAGGTTGTGCTCTGCAGCTTATCTGTGTAACTGAGCTGGGAGACAGAGAGGAAGATGCCTCCCAGGCCATCCTCAGGGGAGCTATGGGGCATCCACCTGATGCCCCCCAGGTATGACATGCTGGATTGTTTTGTGAATAGAAATGTAGTTTCTATCCCTTTTGTGCACAGAGCAACTTTATTAGCTCTTCAGCTTCCATAATTGCAAACAAAAAGTTCATTGTGTTATTTATTATTTATTTATTTTGTAAATTCCATATCAGATCTTAACACTGTAAAATTCCCAAAGGAAGGGTGATGTGTGGAAAGTAAATAATAATGTTTAACATGAACATTTTGTAACATTTTCTTCTGCAGGATCTTTGTGGACTGCCTGCTGCCCAATGGGATGATTCTAACCCTGGAGTGTCTCCGTGAGTCCACGCTCATCACGATCAAACATGAGCTGTTTAAGGAGGCCCGAAAATGTCCTCTCCATCATCTCTTACAAGAGGAGACATCCTACATCTTCGTTAGTGTTACACAGGTGAGAATTCTCACTTAATTGAATATCTAACTTCTTTAAATCTGTTATTGCACATTTGTTGTGTTCTAGTTCTGTGAAAATTACATGAGTAACCCACTTTGTTTTAATTGGAAGGCTGTGCAAAAAAGATTAAAATTTTATCTTTATTAAAGGCCTTAATAAAAGCTTTCTGCTTTACTAAAACATCAATTTTACAATTATAGAGAGACTATTAGCTCCCACAACAGTTCACTGTTAGCTTTCATTAAAAAAAAAAAAAAGGAAGTGGAATATTGAACGCTGCCTCTTGTTTTTTTCCGTTCCTACAGGAAGCAGAGCGGGAGGAGTTCTATGATGAAACCCGGAGGCTGTGCGACCTCCGACTCTTCCAGCCTTTCCTCAAGGTCATTGAACCAGTTGGCAACAGAGAGGAAAAGATCCTCAACAGAGAGATTGGTGAGAGGTTCTTTTTATTCAGTAGGACTGACTGTGCATAAATAGGGGTATTCCTGCTTCCTTCCACAGTCAATTAGCAATTAGCATGGTTAGGTTAAGTGATTCTAAATTCCCCATAGGTGTGAATGTGAATGGTTGTCTGTCTCCGTGTTATCCCTGTGACAAAATGGAGAATTGCCCAGGGTGGTGTACCCTGCCTCTCGCCCTGTGGCAGTTGGGATAGACTCCAGCCCCCCTCGCAACTCTGAATTGGATAAGCAGAAGAAAATGGATGGATAAGATGGCACTCATAAATATATATTTATATGTGACAAACACAAAAGGTGTTCAGTTAAGAGAAATTTGAGTTTAGCAAAACAGTCAATTTTAAGTGAATGTGCTTTACATTTACTTGAAGTAGTCTAATAGATCTATATATAAAAAAGAATATCAGATGGCTTTTTCTATAAAAGCCCTAATCTATTTCTTGTTTCTATTCTGTTAGGTTTCGCTATTGGTATGCCTGTGTGCGAGTTTGACCTCGTGAAAGACCCTGAGGTTCAGGACTTCAGGAGAAACATCCTGAATGTTTGTAAAGACTCTGTGGAGCTGAGAGATGCCAATGGGCCCCACAGTAGAGCGCTGTATGTTTACCCACCTAATGTAGAATCAACACAGGAACTTCCCAAACACATCTATAGCAAACTGGACAAAGGTAGGCGAGAACCTTTGTCAGTGATCTTTTTTTATATAGCATAGAATGTAACCAGTGGGGGGGCTATGTTGGGGGTTTTTTTTTTCTTTCTTTTTTCTTTCTTCGGGGAAAAACACTTTGGCAATAGAAGGTTAAGGTTTTAACTTTGATCATACTTAATAAAAACTATCCAGTCTAATGATTGATCTATAGCTGTCATTAGATTTATATAAGGGTTTTTGGTGTAAGGTATTGTATTAATCACAGTACTCAGATGAATATCCTCAGCCTCAGAATAATTTATTTTCTATTAATGTTTTTTGTCAGTACAATGTACATGGGTTTCTGCATCTGTTTTTGTGTATTTTTTTGTTAGGTCAAATTATTGTTGTAATATGGGTGATTGTTTCTCCAAACAACGATAAGCAAAAGTATACACTGAAGATCAACCACGACTGTGTGCCTGAACAGGTAAGATGGTGAAGCGCTTCTTTGCGTATCACCTCAGTGTGTACATTAACCCTTTAACTCCAAATGCATCGGCCGTGGCACAACGTACTTCAAAAGTGTTGCCGTTTGCGGACGTCTGGCCACAAGTACAGTAATGCCTCTATATGGCTGTGAAGTGCAATTTCTGGGCTTTCAGGAACCATTTGAATTTTTCCGATAGGACAAATGGTCGCGGAGTTATGGTAAAAAGCCAGCTGATCATAGTTCCTTTGATCAGCCAACTTGGAGGTGATACGCTATGTCTTAACCAGCTGTTCACGGCTTGTAAGGACAGGAAACTGGTGCTTCAGAGGCAATCGCTCGAAGTTAAAGGGTTAAACAAGAAAACTGTTATTACTAATGTGTAGCACATGCAGTGAGTGAATAAAAAAACAGAAGCTGACAATGTACAATTGTAAAACAGGCCAGTACTACCCTCACAAGCTCTAATATCTGAATGTATCATGCTCTATAGGTGATTGCAGAGGCCATTCGTAAGAAGACGCGCAGCATGCTGCTGTCCCCAGAGCAGCTAAAGATGTGTGTTCAGGAATATCAGGGTAAATACATCCTCAAAGTTTGCGGCTGTGATGAGTACCTGCTGGAAAAGTATCCCATCAGCCAGTACAAGGTAAGAGGCATACTGCACAGGTACAATTGATGCAGCATGGAGAATTCCAGCTGTGCACACAAACAGCAAAGCAGTGATGCAACTGGACTTTCCAATATGCCCAGTGTTTATCTTAACTTCACTGATTGCAGTATCTCTAAAAAAAATTGTTTGAGCAGTTTCTGATGCAGAAACTGCAAGAATTTAAGCAGACAGTGAAATTTGCCCCTTTCAGTGATGCTGGTGACAGTTTCTTGTAAACATAGAGGAGTTTTTATCAAAAATGTAATCACTTACAAACATGCTACAAGTGAGTATTCATCTATTTGCGTCCTTACTAAACCACAATAGATCGGACACAGTTTTTACGTATTAAAGTTAAAACTTCTGAGAAGGTAAACAAGGATAGATAAATTAAATCTGTTTTGCTTGTTGCATGTCAATCTGGAAGTTTTGACATTTTCGGAAACAAAAAGTAAAAAATGTTGTACTTTAGCTGGGTTTTTGCATGCTGTGTCACAAAGTTATATATTAACCCTGTGGGGTCTAGGGTATAATTGGCCATTTTTGACCACTTTTGATTTTACCATTTAAATTTCACCTTAAAAACTGTTTATTTGTTTGTACACCTATTTACAGAACAATCAGGTGTCACAATAAGATGCTACACAGATTGCTTGTGCCACTCAAATAAACAGTTCCTGTCCACCACAAGACTGAGGGGCCCATCAAAGCAAAACGTGCCATCAATATTGTCCCTTTCACCCCTTTTTCAGTAACCAGATGTCACCAACCAACCAATTTGCTGTAAAATTTTCTGATTGGTTGATGTGGTGCATTTTTCCACCAATAGGAAAGGGGATGTCGTGAATTCTTTTGTTTTTTTGTTTTTTATTCACAAGCACTTCCTGCTTCTGGTACGTCGTCTTAAATCGGCGATGTCACTTGGACGCGCCGGTGCACCTGTCGACCCCGGAGGGTTAACAGCAATCCAAGTTATTTAAAAATATGAGAAACTTAAATTTGTGAAAATTAATTTCCATTGCTGCTGTGATAAGATGATTGACTGATTAAGGCTGAAACACTGTCTCAGCCCTGCTGCCTTAAAGGAACAAAATTTTTTTTAATTACTCAAAGAAAATTAAGTTGAAGCAGTCTTTTGAATTTATTTGTATCAGAAAATCCATTACAGGTCCCTTTATTATAAATATTGTAGGTATGTAAAAATGTCTATTGTGGTAAACATTTTAATTTGTGTAAGTTTGCGAGAACATACTCATAAAAAATGTTTTAGAAGAATTCCCTCAGAGTAAAAATAAAACAACACGTGTTTTTTTTCCTCTGTGGTTCCAGTTTCTGGAAAATGACCAGTTGAAATCATAGGTTGCATCTTGGCACTGTGAAACTCTAGCAGCTCTGTGTAGACTTTCTACTAACTGTCCTTCTCTGTGTCATTCTCCCTCTAGTATATCCGTAGTTGCATCATGCTGGGTAGGATGCCTAACCTGATGCTGATGGCTAAGGACAGCCTGTACACCCAGTTGCCTACAGATAACTTCGTCATGCCGTCATACTCTAGACGCATCTCCACAGCAACATCTTATATGAATGGGGAGGCAGCTGCCAAGTCTCTGTGGACCATCAACGGGACTCTACGAATACGAATCCTGTGTGCCACCTATGTTAATGTCAATATACGGGACATAGACAAGGTGGGGACACCCGGTGCTGGCTGTATAAGGGATGACATTTTTGTTACCAAAAAAAGAAAACAGAAGTAATATTTTGCACTAACAAATGTACACAAGTATACCAAATGAAACTAAGAATTGCTTTTGAGTAGTTCCATATGACAGTTTTGTACCATCTTACCACTACTCATATCCTGTTAAATCAGTCATTGCTGTGGTCTAGTGTACACAGAGTGCTCTGTGAGAGGAAGCAGCTCTGGTAGCTGGAGTCATATTTGTGAATGTATTTAAACTGCCAGTCTGGATGATGGTTGAAGCAGTTACTTTGGGAGCTGTTGCAGCTTATCAAACTTGAAGAGATTCATAATGTTTTTTTTTATTCTAATTTTCTCTTTGATCTGTTTTGCTTCCCGGCCGTACTTATAGATTTATGTGAGGACAGGCATTTACCATGGAGGTGAACAGATGTGTGATAATGTAAACACACAGAGAGTACCCTGCTCTAATCCCAGGTAATTGATCACCCTCTTGATTCACTACATTGCAGCTTAGATGAACCTCAACAGTCGATGTTGAGTTATTGTGCCCAGTAAAGAAAATGATTGCTACTTCAGTTTGCTTTTGTGTTGTTTCACTGAAGTAGTCCTGTAGACAGTCTACACCGCTCATTTACATTAAGCAGTTGGAGGCAGGAGGGTAAGTTAACAGTTTAGCGTGGATAGTAACATTAAACTGCTGTATTATATTACTGTTAGTCCTGTGTTGGTCCTCACTTATACTCAGGGTAAAAGAAATACTATCTAGATGAATGTATAGTTGAGCCTTTGCGTATTAAAACAATCATGGTATTGAGAAATCTGACATTTGTTTTGCAGAGTGTCATGTAATCGAATTCTGTTGCTAAAAATATACTGTTACCTCAGCAGGAGGTGTGCAGTTGGTAGTGTTTGTGAAAGTTCATTTTTCTGTTAGAAAGAACTGGAAATAGTTTGGTAAATCTTAGAGAATTTTTTCATTCAAGCCCCTTTTTGGGGTGTAGCTACACCTGAGATTTTCATGTTCCTATATATGGGCTTTTTGAATTGCTATCATTCTTTCTACAGGTGGAATGAGTGGCTTACCTATGATATGTACATCCCAGACATCCCTCGTGCTGCCAGACTTTGCCTTTCCATCTGTTCTGTCAAGGGCAGAAAAGGAGCCAAAGAGGTAGGAAAGAACTCCATAGTTCTGTTGAAGTTCATTGTTGAAAAAAAAAAATGGCTTGCAAGAACAGAAAGTTTCTTTCCAGTTAGCTGTTGTCATTCCACCTCTTAGCTGGGATTTGTAAAATGGTAAAATACCATTCTTAATTGGGTAGTCTGAGATATTTGTGATGATTGATTAAAAATGATTTAAAATGTACAGGAAAGTCCAATAAAGGCCCACATAAAGCAAATATGTATTTTTTTTTCTAATAATGCCAATAATGGTAAAAGTTCATAGGCAGGCATTACTATAGTTATCCATACCT
>VUQM01074491.1:0-10312 GCA_015108615.1 Australoheros scitulus | reverse complement strand
ACCACAAAAATCTCTTTAAATTAGGTCTGGAATGAAAAAGAGTCTCCTGACTGATCTGACATCTGCCAAATGAAGACATTAGAATGAAGAAAGCAATCAGACAGCACTAATATCAGCCAAGATAGCAAAATTATCTAAAAATGTTATTGTATTTAAATACTTTTTGGAAAGTTTCTAGTAATGCTAGTGACATTAATTTGTGGTTGATAATATTGGCTGGTGCACAGCTGTGATCCAGATGTATAGATAATCTTCTGTCTGTCATTACCTCAGCATGAGCATCACCATGTTTTTGCTTTCTGCATCTTTTTCTGTCACACTAAGCTCTTGCTTCTGTTTGTTCCTTTTCTTTTATTTGCCAAATCTGACTTTTCTTGTTTCTTTTTTACATTCAAATTTAAATTGATATTTCTAATAGAAGATAGACCAGAAACAAACGTTTCCCTGGATCTGTTCACAGGGAAACGTTAATTCACTGCAGCCATTCCAAAGTGGCTGTACGGACCACATTTAGTCAGAAAAGAGAGCAAACATAATTTGAATCTTTACAGTCTTGAGTCGACATATGTGTAAAACTGTGAAAATGAGAAAATGGCAAACAGCCAACCTGACAGATTTCTGGCTTGCTCATGATGCTAAGGGTAGTCAGCATGCTTATCCTGGTTAACTTTATGAAGACGTCAGATGCAGTCACCACCCCACATTTTACATTTTGTTTCAGTGAAGAAAAAATATCATGCATTGTGTTTGAGATGTTCACATGATGTAGTGTTAATCACAAATATTGTGACCTGCATCCTGGTGATGCGTGTTTATTTTTCTTAAAAGCTTCACATCAAGCCATGGCAGAAGATAATTAAACTTCTGAGAGCATCATCACAGCTATACCTCAAACCCTCTATTTTAGAGAAAGGCAAAACTAACATTTTGGAAGATGTGATTGACTTAATACTTTCTCTGTTGCCGAGACTTGGGCAAACAATTAAATACAAATAGAAATGACATATTCTGTTTGTTTAGATTTCAACTTGCGGTCGTCACTAATGATGGCTTAGACCTCAGAGAATCAGATATGTATTAGGCTGATGGGCTGGTCTTTTTTCACATTTGAGTCAAATCACTGGCTGATTGATATGTGCATCTCTAATTTAAACTCATCCAGATTCATATGCGCATCATTCCCACTCCCTGCTCTCTCTACAGATCAAAATGCCATCTGCAGTCATAGTCCACAGAGACTCTTGCCTGATCTTTTCAGTCAGCCTGTCCGTCATCACTGCAGAAAAGGGGAAACTATTCTGTTCTCTGTCAACATGATCCCATAAAACTTCAGTATGTTAAGGAGACCAATGTGTGTGACTGACAGTGTTCCACTGTATGTTTTTCTATCCAGATTATGTATTTTTCCAGGCTGCTAGTAACAAAGGACCTAACCTAAAGATCCGATTTAAAATGGGTTTAAAATGGGTAAGTTGTCTGTTAAATATAGACACAATAGGCTTGAGTAAGGTACCTTTTTTTATGCTCGAATGATTCACAGGTCATTGTTAAGTGGCTTAACAAACAAACAAACAAACAAACAAACAAACAAACAAACAAACAAACAAACAAACAAACAAACAAACAAACAAAAAACAAACAAACAAATGGTGGTCACGGGCAGGACTGAAACAGTTAAAAATCAGCCAATGTACAGGCCTTTCAACACAGCAGTAGCTCTCAGAGCCAGCCTGAAGTGGCCACATCGGGAACTGCAATTTTACTTCTACATGAGCTTCATTTTTCAGCTCAGCTTAAATGTCACTCCTGTCATCTTCACTATGCTTTTCCATCAGCCCTCTCAAAGCAAACATTACATGTATTGTGTCTATATTGCTCATTTCTGACAAGAAAAAATACTCAGCTCATAAATCTTTACCTCATCATAACCTCTCTTCAGCAGCTTTGCTGTAGTTGATCAGCTTTATTGCTCTATCATTAGTGCAGTTTTGTACATGGAAGGTACACAATACCTTTGTGATGTTGTGAACTTGTATGCATATGACAGATAGTTCCAGGTAATGCTGCACCTTAAACCAATGGTAATAAATGAAGGCCATTCTAATGGAATGAATGTGTTTATATCCTTGAGAGATAATGATGATGAATGCATGGCTTTGAGTGTTCAATTAAGACACACCATTAGAAACAGAGGAAATGTGTACGTTTGGCTTGTTCATCTGATTAAACCAAGACCTTTGAAACTCTATAGCAACAGTGACAAAACAGAAAGCTCAATTCTTCAGAGAAACATGTAAACAGAGGAGCTCAGTGCATCCTCTCTAAAAGGTACATGAGTCAGGCTTTGGATGAGACCATAATTAGGAGCCAGTCATTGGTCTCCAACCTAATATCCTCATTAAACCCAAAGCATAGATGTAGTAGTGTTTCTGAACTGTAGCACAGTAGTGCCAAAGGTACAACAAAGCAGATAGGCTCATGTTTATTACATCAATCAGTTTGTGTTTGCTGAAAGAGTCTGAGAAACTGAAACTTTTTTCAGGACAGTAGTGAAGACTTGTGTGAAAAACAGTACACCCCATGATTCAGTAAGTTGTAGAATCACCTTTAGAAGTAATAATTAGAAGTAATGGTTTTCTGTAAGACTATAAGTTTCTCACATTGTTGTGGAGGAATTTTGGCCCACTCTTCTTTACAGCCTTGCTTTAATTCTTTGAGGTTTGCAGGCATTTGTTCTTGCACCGCTCTCTTAAGGTCCCACCACAGGATTTTGCTTGGATAGAGGTCTGGACCTAGACTGGACCATTGCAGCACCTTGAGGTTTTTCTTTTTCAGCCATTCGTCTGAAAGCTAGAACACCTCTGGGACATTATGTTTTGGTCCATCCAACACCACCAGGTTGCACCTTAGACTGTTCAGGACCTCAGGCAGATCCAGATCCTGGAAGAAATCCCTGAGGACACCGTCTGTCATTTCATTAGGAGCATGCCCTGATTTTGTCAGGCATGCAAACAAGTATGTTGGGAACATACAAACTCCTGAGTACCATTTTGAGTTGCTACAGTGAAACTTTACCTAGCTTGGACTAGCCTGCTGCAACATTCATTTTTAGACTGCCTTTGAATTCAACCCTCTGTAGGCTCTATCAAACACTGTGGCATCCTTTCATTCCTAAAACATTATGCATCCATATCAATATAGATATCCTGCATGATTTTTTCCCCCATTGAGGTCTGATGTGTTTTCAATGTGTCCATTTAATTTTTTGGAGCAGTGTATTTTCTCCTGTTCTACTGGTATTAAAGTCAGCTAAACTTTCCATTCTTTCCTGTGCTTGAATCCATTTAGGTAACCTTGACAGGCTCCTTCATACCCCTTTAATTCCAATGGAAACAGTGAAGCTGTGCTTTTTCACAGGACTGGAGATTAATGGCCAACAGACAGCCTAACACACCTCTTTTTTGGATGGTGGGAAGAAGCTGGAGTCCCTATAGGAAACCCTTACAGGCACATGGAGAAAAGGCCCCAGCAGGGTTCAGACCAGGAACCTTCTTGCTGTGAGACCACAGTGCTTGAGTCATTGCCATTCCTTTAGTACCAACAGCCTGCTTCCTGTGGTCAAGACACAGTAGCTACAGGGTGGAATTCCAGCTCAAGTGTCTTTATTTTAAAGGTTCTCTTAACCATAATGCCACATAGCATCTAAACTGTGTTAATGTCAGGACTCTTACTTGGCATTTACAAAAGTTATTTTTCAGTTATTGGTTTACTTGTGTGCTTGGGTCACCGTCTTGCTGCATCATACATCTAAGTTTCAGGTTAAGAACTGCTGCTCTGATATTCTTCATGCAAATTAATTAGATAATTATGACTTGAATGCCATAAATTGACCCATTTCTTTGGTATTATTAAACCAATGGAGTTTCATATTTTTCTTTCTTCTTTTTTTTTGACTTTCCCTTCAGTTTTCGTGGCTCGTCTTGACCGCTAAGCTCAGTCTAATGAAAAACAAGAAAACAGTTTTCATTCTGAAGCGCTGCTCACAGTCAGTGGGGACAGCTGCTGTTGCTGCTGTCGGTCCTTGTGAAGATAATGCTGATCATGTTTCTTTTTAATGATGTTGCTGTTGTTGTGAGAGCAGCTCCAAGGGTCATGGTTTTGACAAGCATTACCGGTGATACTGCCGAGTGCTGTGGTTCCAGTCAGTGATATAAAAATATTCAACTTTTCATTGTAACTGAGCCAAGTGATCCTGACTGAATCAAAGAGATATGTTTTTATGTTTTCTGTTTTAAACAGCTTTGTAGCCAGTTAATGACTGTGTATGTTATGACACTGCATTAAGGGTCACAGCTGGTACTTTTTTTTATCTGATGTTTGGACTTACTGTGTGATGTTGTGGTTATGACCATAGTGTGAGTCAGTGCACCCTCAGCTGTGGCTGCTCAGGCAGAAAGAATGCTTAAAGAGAGAGTTCACCTTCTCATTCACTGGCAGCTGCAGAGACTGATTGAGACAGACTGTAGTGGTGATTATGACTGTGGCCAGGGGATCTTGCTGTACCAGCTAATGTGGCTAGAACACATTAGTTTAAAATGAAACCACACGCAGCAGCTGTGTGGGAGTGCAGTGAGGCTAATGTGTTGGCTTAGAGTTTTATTGAAGGTGCAGTATTCATGAACTTCTGTGAGTTGTTAACTCATCTGTAACATGATAGGCACACAGCTCATAGTAACACATTATGATTGGTTAATGTTAACATATGTAATGTCTGCCAAATAAATTGTTAGAATACAACATACCACATATACACTCACTGGGCACTTCATTAGGCGGACTTGTTTAACTGCTTGTTGCTTGCGAATATATCATCAGCTAATCATGTGGCACCGTTAAGATGATCTGCTGAAGTTCTAACCGAGCCTCAGAATGGAGAAGAAAGGTGAGTTACCTGGCTTTGAATGTGGCATGGTTGTTGGTGCCAGATGGGCTGGTCGGAGTATTTTAGAAAGTGCAGATCTAGTGGGATTTTCCCAAACAACCATCTCTAGGGTTTAAACAGAATTTCCAAAAAAGAGATGCTACCCAGTTGTCTGGATAAAAAGGCTTTATTGACATAATGGCATGGGGGACATCTTCTTGATACATTTTGGGCCCCTTAGTAGCAAGTGAGCAAAGGCCAACATGAGTATTTTTGCTGACCATGTCGATCCCTTTATGACCACAGTGTACCATCATCTGTAGGCTGCTTCCAGCCTACAGAACACACCATGTCATAAAAATAAATAACCATGTTTTTATTACTCTCTGGCTCACTTCCACAGAATGTATTCTGTCCTGTCTCTCTCACCTCATCCCCAACCGCTCACAGCAGATGACTGCCCCGCCCTGAGCCTGGTTCTGGATCCTGGTTCAGAGTTTTTCCTTCTCACTGTCGCCTAGTGTTTGCTCATAGGGGATCATATTGACTGGTTTTCTCTGCATTATTGTAGGGTCTTACAATATAATGTGCCTTTAGGTGACTGTTGTGATTTGGCGCTATATAAATAAAATTGAATTGAATTGAATAAAGCTGAAGTCATCTTAGGCTGTTTCTTGAACATGAAAATAAGTTCACTGTACTCAAATGGCCTTCAGATCTACCAGATCTCAATGCACTAGAGCACCTTTTGGATATGGAAAACTGCAGCAACAACATGATGCTGTCATGTCAATATGGATCAGTATGGTGTTTGGTTATTTCAGAAGTTCTTTTGTTCTTGTGTAATGTGTTTTGCTTTATTTCTCTTGCCTTGTTACTCTGATTTAGTTTGGGTGTGTTTAGTTCTCCAGCTGTGTCTCATTTTCCCATTATCCCTGGTTGTGTCTGTGTGTATTTAATACACAGACACACACATCTGTGTGTATTGTGCCCACATTGTAATTTCTTTCAGGTGGATGTTGAGAGAAAAATGCACAAGGATGCAGTTTGTTGTTAGAGACGTGAGACAAGACTGCACCTAGTCCTGCATTCTGGGCCTGCAACCTGCCTGCTTCACAGTATTTCATGACAGAGTGATGCAACCATGAAGGACCCAGCAGGTGTGGAGTTCAGTAAATTTTTTTACTTTTGGACAGTGGGACTAAATGGACTCTGGTTTGCTTCCTTTACATTCCAAAAGAGACACTCGGTCCAGACCTAGCTAATTCAGGTGGTGTTGGACCATCCAGGCAGGCTTTTTCAAGGACTTTATAGTTTCCACGACCTCGCTGCAGCTGGTTAATCCTCCACCACTACAACACCTGGATAACTCATCATCTTTGCTGCTGCAGACAGTCAGCTCCTTGGCTTCACTGCAGCCTACCAGTTTATTCCCATCACGGCGTCCAGTGCTTCATAAACAGAAGTGTGGATCCCCACAGCGTGACTGGCAGCCCCAGACTGTCAACACCGCAAGCTCTGCACAGCCCCATCCTCCCGACACCGCGTGCCCTATGCAGAGACACTTGCTTCACCTGAGGCCTCCCTCAAGGCAGAGCACCCTGTACTTATTCCTGGTCCCAGGGTGGGGGTGGTTCGGGCCTCAGCTACAGTTTCTGCCTTCAGAGTCGGCTGCGCACCCTAGTAGGCCGTCCCATTCATTGGAGGAGTCCTCCAGTGTGCGCCCTGCTGGTCCTGTGCATCCTGTGTCAGAAATCCTTGCTGTGGGTCTTGTGCAGCCCAAGCCAGTGCTGCTAAAGCCTGCCAAGCAGCCCCAGCTTCCAGAGATTCCCGAGAAAGGGCTGCCAGAGTCACAGTCATCTCTGGCTTTAATTGGCCTTGATGAGCAGCCTTAGCCTGAGAGTCTGGAGCCAGTGGATCCCACTCTGCCTGAGCCTGAATCCAAGGGTCTGATGCCACCTGAGTCAGAGGTGTCCTTTTGCCTTCATTGACATCGGGCCCGAAGGTCTCCTTCGCTGTCACCGTCGTTGGTTCCCAGCCAAAACATCAGAAATGTTCCACTGCCTCTGCTAACGTCGGCTTCTAGAGAGTCTCCTTCTTAGTCAGTGGCCTCCTGGCCATCTTTCAGCGTTACTCCATCTCTGCCGCTGGCCAACTGGCGGCCTCCAGAACTATTTTGTACTCGCCCATTGGCCAGACCAACCGCCTGGACTATCTTCCTTTTGTTCGGATTCTGGTGCTTCTTATGTTTTTTTTTTGGTTCTGTTTTGGTCCGTCCTTGAGTTCTGTGTTCTGCTCATGTTTCTGGTCTGCATTCCTAGTTCCAGCCCAGCTCCATTTTATGTTCTGTTATGGTCTTCAGCATTAAAGCTGTTTTTCTGTTATGTCCTGACTCCCAAGTCCTGAATTCTCGGTCCACAACCTGCTTGTTTCACAGCATTTCATGACAATTTTCTATTTTTCTAGCAAAATATAAAGAAATAAAGGGTTCAAGACTTTGCACAGTACTTACAAAGTAACAGACAGTAGTGAGTACTGTAAATTACAGGTAGTACTTAGTTTAATTTCCTGCCCACAGTTCCATTTCTGATGACATCTAATGTATAAAAGTGACAGAGAAAAATGGGATTTCCAGATAAACCATTGCATTATGATTCCTCAGATGGAAACCTGTTGCTTCTCTCTTCCTGTAAATCAGCCTTGTGACCACTTTATCCTCTTTAACATCTTTAAATCTGTTTCCAGCTGGACACTTCCCTCAGCAATAAAATTAAATCCAGTCTTAAAATGGTACCGTAAAATCATTTGCAAAAGACTCTCACACATCAACTGCACATCAAAACCTCACCGCAATTTAACACTAACTAGGAGTCAATACAGTTTACATTGACTGCGCCTTTGTGTGTTCAGGCCAAACCTGAGCAGCACGCACGCACCCACACAGTGAGTAGAAGATGAATCATTCCCAAATAAATGTAATTGTTAAACACAGGCGAAAAGTCAGTGAATGTCCTTATTTTTGTCAATATCTGCTCATTTACAGTCACAATATATTTTCATTTGATTTTAATAAAAGTGCTTCAGAAAGCACTTTAAACTGATTGGGAGGCATTAGTGAAATAAAACTATAAAACATGAAGACAGGAATTAAATATCAAGCAACATAACAAGGATGAAAAGGCAAAGATTAGACAAGTGTCTTCCAGGAAAGTCATTACATAAGGTACAGTAATATAAAAGCCAGTCTGACCTAACAGCAATATAAAATATTAAATGTTTTATAATCATCTTCTCTCTGTGTCATCTTTCAAATCACCCTGCTCTATCTTCATAAAATGTTCCCTTGTGATTTCCAGAGGGGAGTCTGAAGGTTATCATGTCCTGTGAGTCAATGTAACGTCTGTCAAAGACGTCATCAAGAGCAGCGACGTTGATTCAAGAGCAGACGTTCAACATTGACTCCAATCACACAGGATAAAACGTGAACCTGAGGTGAATATACAGTGTATGCACATGTGGGTCATGATCATGTTGCTGAATGATTACAAGAGGCTTTTATTTTGAAATTTAAGAGGGAAAAAAAAATTCTTCACTGCCAGAGTCTGTGTGCTACATGCGTTCATAACTGAAGGCTTTATCACGTGTCAGCGTGTTTTTTTTCCTTCTCCCTGCGCTCAGCTTCTGGCCACAGCTGGTTGCCCATCGGCACTGGCAGCCTGTTTCTGCTACACAAGGCTGAAACAGAGCTCTGATTGGAAATGACATAACAGTAAATAAACAGCTTTACTTCAAGTTTTACATAGAACACTCCCCTCCACTTTTCTCTTTAACTGGACTTTTCAGTATAAATATCACTGCAAGTAAACAGCACGATGATGCCATCAATATTTGTGTGATACAATTGATTTTCAGTGTGTTTTTTTTTTTTTAAAGGAAAGTTATCTTTTTCTGTAATAGGGGACAAAGAGGAACTATTTAGAGGTTCACACATCACATGAAGCTTTGAATGAAGAGTATGAAAAGCCATTTAGCTCACAACTGAGTTAATTCCTGCTGGCATTTTGATATCGCTGACTGATAGTTACTGTATACATTCGGTACCAAACTGTGTTCATGATGTTTTAATATGCCTGCTTTTGTTTTTGGATGTCACCACAAAATGTAGATGGTATTTGTGAAGAGTGTTTAATAAGCTGCGTTCCTTGAGCAGGTCCTGCATTACGTTATTTATGTTAACTGGCAGAAAGGATTGTGAAATATGGTATGACTGTCTATTTTAAAAAGTGAGTAAAAAACTTTGCTCACAATCTTACAAATGTTGACGTTTCACGTATTGTAACTGATTCACAGTGTGTGCTTCTATTACTCATGTGCAAAACTCTTGATCCACCTTTTATTTCTCTAACTTTGCTACCAACAAGCTGCAGTGGTTTGAATCATATCTAGATTCCAATTCCAAACACTAAGGTTAATTACGGACTTCCGGAGTTCTGTGCCTGGACCAATTCTATTTACATGATGCACGATTCTCTTAGGCATCATTATTACAAGGCATAGCGTACATTTTCATTACTATGCAGACGATACTCATCTTTATCTAGTCATGATGCCAGATGACGCACACAAATTAGTTAAACTGCAGGAATGTCTTAAAGACATAAAGGCCTGGATGACCTCTAATTTCTTGTTATTTTACTCAGGCCCCACAAATCTTAGAAACATGGAGTCTAACCAGATATGTACTCTGGATGGCATTAATTTGGCCTCCAGTAACACTGTGAGGAATCTTAGAGTCATTTTTGACCAGGATTTGTCCTTCAGTGCACATATTGAACAAATATATAGGAGTGTTTCTTTGAATTTGCACAATATTTCTAACATTAGAAACATGGTGTTTCAGAGTGATGCTGAAAAATAGTCCATGCATTTATTACTTCCATGCATTTATTACTTCACGATGTCTTAAAAGCGCCCTGAAAAGCTTTCAGTTGTATAAAAATTATGCACTTCTTTATATCTGTGATAATACAGCCAGTTTATTACTGGACAATCCCTACACACTTATTTTGAAATTTCAGTTGCTGTTACACAGCTAGGACCAGCCTTTCCCATTAGTGTTTCACCAATGGTACACTGTAAACCCGGATAAGTTGAATCTACTTTAAAAAAACCAAGGTAACTCGTTGCCTTACATTTTTTAAGTAATGAAACAGTTGAATAAGTGCAGAGGACTATGTTCAGTGTACTCGAGACATTTTGGAATGGAATGAAAGACCTAAGTTGAATGTACTAATAACAGAGTTTCAGTAACTGAAGATACTTAGTTTAAGCAATCACACCACCATGAAGCTGCTCATTAATCCAGTCTGTTTAAACTGGTATAAACTAGAT
>VUQM01074480.1:0-15330 GCA_015108615.1 Australoheros scitulus | reverse complement strand
AACGAAGGGCAGAAGTGCTCCTGTGATAAGCAAACTCCTAAAATTAAAGTTAAGCATCATAACGGGATAGTTTTATTCAACATTAATGTCTCACTTAATATAGTTGGAAATTAATCATTAGCTCAGCTGTATTCCTTGATGTTGAAATGTGTCATGCTTGTTTTAACAGCTTATTTTGAATTAAAGAATTAAAATTGAACCTCAAAAAGGAGCAAAAGTTCGTTCTCCGTTTAACCAGCTGCTTTTACACAGCTGTGCTGCTCACTCACGGTTGCTAGGCGACATGAGCTAGGCACAGGTGAGGGCAGGCGACGCTGATATGAAGGATAGCCGCTCACTTCCGTCCTTTGCTGTCTTCGTGGGCTGCAAAGGACGTGGGCCGGATCCTTCGAACGATGCGGCCGCTGAATTTTTTGACATCGTGCTTCGATATAATCTGTATGCCTGGAATTCGTGCACTGAGAAACGTTCTGGTGCAAAGTGCGATTAAAATGCGTAAAAATTTTTAATCCTTTAATTTCCCTGTAATTAATTAATCAAAATTAACGCGTTAAAGTCCCACCCCTAGTTTTGAGATTAGGAATGACCTAACTACTAATTGCGATCAGTTTCCTCTGGTGCTAAATTTAGTATGATAACATTTAAGATAATTATTAATAATTACTGATTATTAATAAATAATTCATTGTCTTCAAAACGTACCAGCACTCATATAATTTCTAGGTTAAAGGGGTTGCTAGTCAAACACTTCAGCACTTTCTGAGCTTTTTAACCTATCAGTGTATTTGTCCTAGATCCTACAGGTGCTGAAAATTAGTCCAAGGTTTCACACATTATCCTGAGCAGGAAAGTAATTGAATGGAAATGAAAAGAATTATCAACCTGACTGCTTATCGCACCACATAACTAATCTACAAATCTAGCATGAAGATTCAAATGACTTTTGCAGAATTTGTACAAACTTTAATACTTAAGTTTAGAGTCTTTCTTGGAGGGAACTAAGCAGCTTCACCTCGGGATGAAATATACAGCCAACAAGGAAATGCTCCTCCCAGTCGTTACATATTTTACAATTTTTAAATCCTTTCCCTTTTTGTGATTGTATAACTGTTGCTAACCAGTTGGTTGCTTACATAAAATATCTCAGATATTGGCCACACTACTTAAAGGTTTATTGGAAATGGCTTGCACACAAACTTTCACTTTAGACCAACACATTAACATACATTTTTGACAGCAAAAATTGACTTTTTGACAACAAATTAGTTTGCATCTGACTGGAAATTTCTTTCTGCCAAACAGAGTTTCAGTTATACAATGAAAGCATTTATGTTTTTAATAAGTTTAATATGACAGAAACTACTGTTAATAAAACTGTGGTAGTGTTGTGAAATGGTAAAATGTAGCCAGTTGTCATTTCTTTCTGTTTTACTTTCAAGGAGCCAAGCTTTCTGATAATTTGTAACGGGATCTTGAGTAATAGTTCTCCAGGCTTTCTGAAGGTCTTTCTGAGTTTTTCCTTGGACATTGGCTGCTTTTTCACTCACTACCAGTCCAGTCCTTGTACCTGACCATTTTCAGAGGCATGCTTTTGTTTGTTTGTTTGTTTAAGCCACATAACACTGACCTATGAATCATTCAAGCATAAAAGGCACCTAGCTCAAGGGATGAACCAGTGTTGTGTCTACACAGACAGCTTTGTTACGAATACGAATACGAATACGAATACCTTTATTAGTCCCACAATGGGGAAATTACAGTTAACAGCATCATGTTGCAAGACCACATCATTTGTTCCCATTTCTTTAGTTGAATCTATGAAAACGCCAAAGATAACACAGTTTGGCACACATAAACTAGTATTTTCGTACCAACAAGAAGATTCCCGAAGAGCTATTAGCCAAAAACTTGGCATATCTCACCATGGTGTGCAGTGTGTCAAAATTGATGGAATAATGCACACAGAAAAGTACCATCAGATTTTGATCCGCCATGCAACAACATGACAACCCAGAGGAGATTGTGAGAACACCTGCATCTACATGGACAGCTCTCTGTCATGTGACGCTATGTAGGAAGCAAGGTTGGACTCATAGACAGAACTAAACTTAAAGGTGGTTTATTGGAGAAGTGACATGAGAAAACAACACAGCTAAACTGGAGCTGGTCGGTGCCAGAACTTAAGTGCAAAACTAAGGGAGCAGGGAGACGCACAGCAGGGGTTAACATCGAAGACGACACGACAAGGGACCAGGGCAAAACACAGACAATCTATACACAAAGATTAACGAGGGAACAGGCAACAGGTGGGAAACACAGGTGCAGGGAATCACAAAAGACAAGACCAGGAAGTAGAACTAAACACATCATAAGTGACAAAGACTGACAAAGTAAAACAGGAAACATATAAGCACAGGGACAGAGACGCAGACTCGTCACAACATTGGGAACAAAACACACGAGACAAGGGACAAAACAGACACTGGAGCACAGAGACATGGGATGACAAATACAAAGGTAAACAGGAATAATATATTAATAATAACTAATAACAGGACTAGAAACTATAACAAACAAAAAATCAAAACCAAATGCAAACTGGGAAACACAACAGAAGAATCTCAATGAAAACCGAACCTAGAAGTACTAAACACAAAACGCTGGGCATACGGGACCATGACACTCTCGCCTCGGGGAAGTGACAGAGGCTCAGACAGAGGAAGGAGAAGTGGGGATGCTGAGTGCGGATACGTGGTAGGTTGGCACGGAACCCAAACAAGCCTCCACTGAATCTCTTTGTTGTTAATAAGATCACTCGCCAACAAAATGGAAGAGCTTAAACTCACCATAACGATGCAAAAGAACACAAAGGACTTCTGTGTTATGGTTGTAGCTGAGACGTGGCTCAACCAGCTGATCGCTGAGGACGTCATCACACCGAGCCGACAGAACAAAGGAGTTTGCTAAGAGCAGGGGCCAGGCCCCTGTTTTTACACAAATAACTGGTATGGAAATTCAACAATTGTAGACACTCATTGCTCCCCAGACCTGGAGTATTTATCTGTAAGATGCCGCCCCTTCTACCTGCCGAGAGAATACTCTACATTCCCCCAGACGCCAACACCACCGCAACCCTGAGCCACTTGCTAACAGTTATTAGCAAGACACAGAGCTTCTGTCCAAACAGAGTGTTTTGTGATAGCTGGTGATTTCAGTAAAACTAATGTCAAGACTGTACTGCCATCTTCACCACCACCAAACGTCCTGATATTCCCCAACAACAAACCATGGATGACAAGGAAGGTTCAGCTCCTACTAAGGGCCTGAAACAAGGCCTTTAAATCAGGGGAAACAGAACAGTACAGGGCTGCAAGGGCAGAACTTAAGAGCAGCATCAGAAAGGCAAAGGCAGAATACAAGATGAGGATTGAGGGTCAATTTGACAACCATGACCCCTGCCAGGCGGGGCAGAGAATACGCCGGATCTTCAACCAGAGCACTAGCAGCAGAAGAACTACCAACTACAGCACCACACTGGCAGATGAACTCAACCTTTTCTTCAGCCTCCATGAGGGGATGGGAACAGACATTGTCACTGCTCCACCACCAACCTCTGGAAACCAGAATCTCATCCTCCAGACTGCAGCGGTTTTACGTGCACTACAAAACATCAATGTGCGCAAAGCAGCTGGTCTGGGTGGAACTGCAGGTCAGGTCCGGAGAGACTGTGCAGTGAGTCTAGCCGGAGTTTTCACAAACATCTTTAACACATATCTGGTACAGTGGTCTGTTCCCACCTGCTTCAAGACATCAACAATTGTGCCAGTCCCCAAGCAGAGGACAGCAACTGCCCACAACAACTACAGACCAGGTTCATTGACACCTATAATTGCAAAATGCCTAGAAAGACTGGCCCCTGAATTTCAAAAGTGCCACCATTCGCAGACTTCCGGCAACAATTACCGTAATAACCCTATGTTGGGTGTGAAGCGCACTTTCTCAGCTATCAGAAACCAACAGATCCAACAGATCACAAAATGTCAGGCTGGGCCCTCACCACTCGTCCTCACTTTCATTCAGCACAGGGTCCCACAAGGCTATGTTCTGAGCCCATTTCTGTACCCTCTGTACACATATGACTGCAAAGCCTCCCACAATGATAAAGCCATCATCATGAAGTTTGCAGATGACACAATAGTGCCAGGACTCATCACCCGGGGGAGATGAGGAAGGGTAAAGAAATGAAGTACAGAGATTGACAGACTGGAGCACAGAAAACAACCTGCTCTTAAACACATGTAAGACAAAAGACCTGATCGATTACTTTGGGAATAAGAGGGAAGACCACCTCTGCAGATAAATGGTGAAACAGTGCAGGTAGTTTCTGACTGTAAGTTCCTTGGCACACTAATAACATCAGACCTCTCGTGGACTCAGAACATCAGCAAACTGGCCAAGAAGGCACGCCAGCTTTTCTACTTCCTGAGAAGCCTCAGGAAGGTCAACTTGTCACAGCAGACACTGGTGTCCTTTTACCACTGATCCATAGAGAGTGCCTTGACACACGGCATCCTGGTGTGGTTTGGGAACAGCTCAGCGGCCGACAAAAAAGCTCTGCAAAGAGTAAACAACGCAGCCCAAAAGATCATCAACTCATCCTTACCTACCCTAGAGGAACTCTTCAGTTCTCGCTGTCGGACCAAAATATCAAACCCTGCCCACCCCCTGTTTCAGCTCCTCCCCTCAGGCAAGCGATACAGAACTGGTAAAACACGCACTAAGAGACTGTTTAACAGTTTATTTCCCAGAGACATCACTGAACTGAACTCATTCCTCAATGACAACCATGTCATTGAGGAATGATCTGTCTCATGAATTATCTATTACATGTGCAATACAGTTTATTTATTTTTGCACTTTTTCCTTTGTATTATATATCTTTATATTTATAGGTGTATGAGTGTATTAAAATTAATTATAGACTATGTACTGCTTTATCCCAGAGTGCACCAAGATTTCATTGTATATACAATATACAGTGACAACAAAGAAACTTTTGGAAACCATTTGGAAAGCATCTGATTGGCATGGCTTCATTTTCAGCATGACAATGATTCCAAACACACTCCCAATGCCCACAATGGAACACTATCAGTCATGGATTGGCCTCCACAGAACTCAACATTATTGAAGCAGTGTGGGATCATCTTGACATAACAGAACAAAAGGCAGCCAACATCCCAAAAAAGAGCTTTGAATGGCCTTCAGAAAGCCTGGAGAACTTTTCCTGAAGACCAAAAGAAATTAGAAGAGAATTAAGGTTGTGTTGAAGAATAAAGGCGGTCACACCAAATATTGACCTTCAAGCTCATTAGAATTGTACACTCTGTTTTTTTTTTTTTTGCCTTATATGCTGTATTTCCATGTGTGTTTGCTTATATTTCAATAAATCGCTGCACTTATTTCCCATTTTCCTATCAAAATATGAAGAAATGACGGGCGGCTCAAGACTTTTGCACAGGACTGTATATTATATGTAATAACAGCATCCCACTTAAGCCAGCTCAAGTGGCCAAAGAAACCTGGTGAGCCACTAATAACCAATAATACACTTTTCTCTGTGTGTGAACCTGATTAATTTCCTGCCACACCATGTGTTGCTGTTACCTCCATCTAATTATTTCACAATAGGAATAAAATAATTGACAAAATCAATACTCAATGTACCAACAAAATGCCATTAATCAAATATTAATACATATGGATGAAAAACCATGAGATGTGCTTTCTCGTACGAAAGCCAAAACTATCAGCAAACAAGGGTAAATTTAATTCGTTTTAAAGCTATTGTTCATTTTACCTGATTAGTAAGCACCCTCATCCTGGACAGATGCTTTGTGACAGCACCACCTGCTCTGTCAGAAAGCTAAAGAAACAATTATTGATTTAATGCTGAATACACCATGAATAGCTCACTAAAAATGGAGACCCACAGCCAATATCCCTGTCCCTCGGCTCCTCACGTACATGTAAAGTAAATCACTAAGGACATGGTCAACAGGAAGAACTCTTCAAAACCTGAGCACTGGGGTAATCAGTGTAAAAGCAAATAGTGGTAATTACAATGCTCACTACAAACAAAGACAAGTCAGGAGGGGTAGGAACTATTTTGCTTTCCTGCTGAACCCATAATCAAATAAAAAAACATGCAAACATCTGCAACTACAGCTGAGATCCCATATCAAAGACACCACTGAATGTGAAATTTGAAACTAAGTTAGAATAATTAGTGGTATTTACTTCACATGAAATAAGGGTGTATAAAGGTTCTTCCACACAGGAAAGAAGTAAAGCCATTATTGTAAACAGATTTTCACCATATTCATGACTTTTATATTTCCAACCACACAATTAGTGTGGTTGGAAATATAGAAAGGCTTTTACTAACATAGAAAGGCTTTTACTAACATGAGCATCAAAGAAGTATTTAATACCTACTCAGAGTTAAGTGTTGTGTATAATAAAGTTAGAAGAGAGCAGTTTAATGTTAAAAACAAATGGGTTATGCAACTTAGTTTATGACCTCCAGTTTGGATTTAAATGTGGGGGGAAATCGAGCTTTATGACTTTTCTCAGAGGTTATAGCTTTATGTGAATCTTTTTTTTTTTTAATTTTACTCATGCAGTGCAGGTAGAATCAAAAGTGTGGGATCTGAAATAGCTTTGACTTTGACTTTAGACATAATGCTGTAGTGTATGGCATTAACCACATGTAAAAGTTGTTCAGCTGGAATGTTTGCTCTAAATTTATTGATGCTATGAGGAGCACAAGAGAGCACAAGATCAGAAACTCTAATTGCATAGATGGAATTTGTAGTATATTTCTATCAACGCTATAGACACTATCATTATAGAGCTCCTAAAAGCACAAAAGCATTTTGCAACAATTTGGTAACCTTGCATACTGGCAAGCAAATACAGTTTTGCTGCTTTCTTACACATTGAAAGACAGAAGCATTAAAACTTAAACTTTTCTAACTATACCTTTAAGCAAAAGCATCAGAAATACAGATTTTTTTTTTTTGCAACTTTGCAATCCTATGCAATTCTGCAACACACTGCTTGTAAAACACCACACACACGTTTCTTCCATTAAACGCTTTGTTCAAGAATTAAATCTCTTGCAATCATTGAGATAACACTTTTTTTTTTTTAATCTGCAAAACATACCTGGAAACACCCACACATACATGACATCAGTTACACAACAGTCAGTCTGAGCCTTAGTGCTTCAAATAGACTTCAGGCAAGCTCAAACTTCTTTGTAAGAACTCTGTAAACTTTGAGATAAAGAGGGTGGGAGGAAGAGGAAGATAAGAACCGAGAACAAGCCTTGGTCCAGTCCTCTTTTTCAAGCAATGGAAGGCATGAAAGGACCTTAAGGTGGTTTCAGTCCAGGACTGGATAGACATACATGATGATATTTTCCTCATTGCCAAATTAAAGATGGCACTGCTTATGATGACGTGATGTGCGGCTCCATAAACCAACCTGTTACAGTACTTTGTATGGCTTAACCTTGCACTTTAATTTTTCTCCAACTATTTTGTTTCAGTGTGCTTTATACCAACATATTGATCACTGAACTGGGGGCTAATTCTACCTTTCTTTGTATGTCTTTTACTCTTTTTTTGGCATGTAAAAACCTATAACAACAGCAAAAACAATTCTGAAACTCTTCTGTTTTTGTGCTCACAAATGTGAGCACCAGGTTCTGGAACAATCTTTAAAAAAGAGAGTCAGAAAAGGCTAAAAAGGAAAAGTACTACAGACAAGAGTGTTTTGTATAACGCACACCGGTGTTTTATTGCTGCTTTGGAGGTTTAATCGTTTAAAAAGTTTTTACTGGATTTGATTGCAGAGTTTTGTTTTGACCTACAAGTTTATTTATTTTTTTCTCACAGTAGAATATTTTTCCATCATTCTGGTGTGTAGAAAGCTATCATATTGATATTTGGAAAGGTTTTGTGTTCAATTAAGGGTGAACACCCAGGGTGTTGCTCATTAATGAAATGGAAAACTCAGCTTCCCTTTATACAACCTTTATATAATATTTAAAAAAAAAAAAGAAATCCAAATTGAGAAGTTAATTATTGCAGTGGGTAATTATTTTCAGTTTGCAAAGATGTGGGTGCAGTAATACCAGTAGATTGAGGATGGCAGCTTGGATCCTCCCTTTTTAAGTGATTAAGGTTAAAAGCATGTGTGTCACTTTGCCATTCATTAGTTTTGAAGGTGTGCCAATGATACCCTCCCTTTGTTGCTCTGTTTGATGTGATAGCTACTTTAAAGTTGAAGCCCTTAAAAAAAAAAAAGGATTAAAAAGTAACTTTCAGCATCCATTATTATTTTGTGTCAAAATGCCCATAAAATCAAAACAAAAAAAACAAAAAATGCACATTTCAACTTATAATTATCAGTCCATTGCCTTAAATTGTGCAATTTTAGACATTTGTTGATTTACAGTCAGTACAAACCCCGTCCTCCTCTTTCTGTGTCTCCCTGGCTTTGGAGCATCTTGCAGTCACACTGGAAAACCGGTAACACTTAAACACAGACATAAAAGCCATCCTGTAGTTGTTGTTCATCCACCCGTACAGGATGGGATTGACAAATGTTGAGCACATTGCTACAATATGGAACACAGTGAAAAGCAGCTTGAAGTCCTTCATATACAGCACAGTGCTGTCGATGTCAATGGCCAACTGGAACGCATGGAAAGGCAACCAGCTGACAGCGAAGACCACCACCATGGTCAAGAGCATCTTGGTAGTCTTCTTCCTGCGCTGATTACGGGCATTTCGGTCGTTTCGGTGAGCCATGTGGTTCTTCAGTTTATTCCAGATGCGGATGTAAGCAACAGAGTTGATGATTAAAGGTAAACAGTACTGAACCAGAAGCATTGATAAACTGTAGATGGTTCCATTCATGCTACTTTCTGGCCACTTCTCTGCACACACCTGAATAGACTCACCTGGCGAAAGATCAAACGTCCCATACTCCCTGAAAATGGCAAGCGGACTGGCTAACAGGGCACTAATGGCCCACGTGATTACAATCACAACAGCACACATGTCTTTGGACATCTTAGTCTCCATGTGGTAGACAATGTTCCTGTGGCGGTCCAGAGCAATGATATTCAGGGTGATGGTGGAAACGTGCACGGCCATGCCTTGAGCACAGGGTAGCATGAAGCATAACACCTGACCAAACATCCACTCACCATAGAGGGTGTAGACGAGGGTGAAAGGCAAGCACAGCGTGTTAACCAGCAAGTCAGCGACAGCCAAGTTTACGATAAAGAAATTGGTCACAGTCCGCAGATTTTTGAACTTGTAGACGACATATATCACTAAGGAGTTCCCGGTGACTCCAAACAAGATGATTGTGCTGTAAGCAAGGATGAGGATAATCTGAACTACAACCAGCCTTGTGCTGTCACCCACCATCAGAAAGTTCTCATCATATAATGTGTATGCAGTTGAGCAGCAGTTAGAAGATTGAACCTCAAGCTGAAAATCTTTGACTTTAGTCATATTTAGTTGTTCTGCTGTATCCATGACTAAAAGTACCCCGAGTCAATCTGTGAAAAAAGAAAATATGGACATTAGCTGTGGCTCATTGTTAATATTAACTGTTGGCAATCTAGCCAGTGGTTTATATTGTTTGGGATGCTGTACAGAATGCTTTATTAGTAGTAGTAACAGTAGTATTAAGCAGGTGCCTACATTAGTCAAAACCGTGTAAGCTCTTTAAGATGTAAATCTATACTTGAAAAGTTACTGAGGACAGCCCACATTTTCAATACATCAAAAGTAGTTTATCTGCATTAACTATGAAAAGTCCACATAAATTACATTTCACAGTATGCTGCATGTTAGATTAGCCACTTTACAGTTTTACCAAAGTTATAACAGCAGACGTACTGCTTGCTGGCACATGGGTTTGCTTTGAGAGATTATGGATATTGAATCTGCAGGCTTAGCTGCTATCCAATAGCACAATACACTTTGATGAGGTGGATTTCCTTTGAAAAGGTCTTGGAAAACAATGAACGCAGGAACCAGGGTCAAATACTGTGATGTGAAAATATAAACACTTCATGTATCTACTGGCATGGCAAACCTGAATCTGCGACTATCTGGCTGAGAATACTGACTCCCTGTTCAGCTGCTGGGCTGTGAAAATCTTAAATTAACATGTACACGCGCTGTAGGACTGTGCCAGCCTTAATTATCTTATCCACTGCGCAAGGGGGGAAAAAATAGTAAAAACTTGCAAATGCAACAGTTTTTGACTCGTGGCGATTTGGTGATTTGTGAGAAAAACACGTGACAATTTGACTATATATGTGACAGTTACTCAGATCCACTCACCTCAATCTGCAGAATGAGATTTTTAGATTCCGCTCATTATTTGCGCCTCTATTAAACTTTTGCGTTTCTTCTCGTTCCTGTGATCCAGATCCAGATGAACAAAACCATTTAAACACCAGCGGGGGAAAAAAGTGCCCTTTTTCTGAGGAAGATAGCGGCAGCAAAACGCGCAACAGTTGCAAGTGCGCACTGCGGTCCGTTTGGCATCGAGGGTTCATTAACTGCCCTGCGAGACTGAGAGATACAGAAAAATGAGGCGGGTTAAGTAACAGAGAAGAAACGAGAACGTGGTCTTTTGAGGGGTCTTCATCCTGCGACAATACAGAATAACAAATGTGTATCAACAGCAGGAAAGGCGAACGACGCAGATGCGTTGTGTGCTTTATATGGAGCATTTAACTACCAGTGAAGTATTATAGTGAGTTGGTGAATTCTGGGTGTGCCTCTGCAGACTCGCGCTGAACAACAGTTTTAAAAATAAAATAAAATCTGGAGTTGAAATATGAAGAATATTTATGGCATAAAAAACAAAACAGACTCCTCCAAATGCGTCAGGGTGCAACTAAAACATGACCCCAATATTCCTAAAAACAAAACAAAAAAAAAAACACTGCCGTCCACTAAATGTTGTGGTCGCAGCAGAAGACAACAATTTTACTGTAAAATATAAATGTGAGTCACTGTATACAAGTTAGCGTCTTCTCAACTTTATGAGCAGTGACTGTGATACAAATTTACCACCCACCCGTCAATTATCTGTGCCACTTATGCGCTAAGTGGCACAGGGCTCCATCATTAGAGACCTCGCTTTGTTTATCCCAAACATTTTATATTATGGTGAATAACGATGCAGGTTTGCAGCTTAAAGTGTAGTCCAGTGAAGCAAGTCCATTTCAAACTGTTAAACTTGTGGCTTGTAAGTCTAATAATTTGTTTATCACTGTTATAAACCAAGGCACCATGTGGCCATTAGGAATTCAGTTACTGTCAAACTTGCCTCTTTGGCAAACGCCCACTACACTTCATCCATGGAGCCACAACACAGACGGGGAAGTAATGGGAAAACCCAGGAAGCCCTGAATAAATGGGCACATTAAGGCGTTTCAGGAAGATTTTAGGAGGTGGAGTAGAGTCTAAATGACTTTATTTACTATGGCAGCAAGAAACAATTCTTCATTTGTCACTGCAGAAGGATCACACTGTGGTTTGAGGCTTCAGCTCCTGGTCAAGGAAAAACAGAACATTTCTGCACTGGTAGGACATCCATGTGGATAATATGTATACTATTTACCAGGAATTAGAGCAAAATATTTTTCGAATAGTTTCATTCTGAAATTGTATTCGTTTTGTTAAATAAGCAATAGTGACAGCTCGGATAGGATCCAGCCTCCTGTGATCCTGATTTGGATAAGTGGTTAAGAGGATGGATGGATGGATGGATGGATGGATGGATGGATGGATGGATGGATGGATGCTCTTTTTTTTACAGTCAAGTTTTGCCATTCCTTGTCTCAAGTCACGTCCTATGAATTAGAATTATCCAGTGCACTCAACAGGTAGCAAGCAGGTAATTGAACGTGACAGCATTAAGATAAACAGCACTGAATCGTGCTCCAGAAATATCCAAAATGACTTGGCTCGTGTCTGCAAAGGACACAGGTCATTTATCATTCTGAGCAGCAGAGATATTAATGTGATAAAATACAGAGGAAAACTTCTCTTTTTCAAAGAAACTTCATCTTAACTGACTAAAGAAAGTTATAAACCAAATGTTGCTTGGTCAGTGCTGTAGAGTCTGATCCAATATTGCGATCCAAAGACCAGATGTCAGTTTGTAGTTAAAGCGATTAAGTAGGAGACTCTTTTGCTTTTTGGCGTAGTACCTTGAGTCATTACTAATGGAGTTAAAATTGAAAGATGTAAACAAATCCAGCTGTTTTGTTGTCTTACATGAGAAAATATGCATGCGGATGTCCAAATGAAATGTCAACTCCTGCTCTATGGGGAAAAATGGCATGATTATTTTCTATCCACAAAGAGCCTTCTAAAGTTAGTTTTTACTTTATTTTGAAGAGAGATGACATAAAGAGAGGAAGAGTGGCATTTGGCCAATACCTCGAGCTCAAAGCACTGCAAGTGCATGACAGTCATCCTATGGAGTAATGTTTACATTAGGAAGGATAATACTTAAATTTTATTTTTATTTATTTTTTATTCTTTTGGAAAGACAAATTGAGGTCTTGCTTAAGGCCAGCGTGCTGGGTGTGTTTACTTCCACCCATGTCTGTATCTCTAAAGTCTTTGATGAATCCAGATGAGGTGATCATGATTCTCTTCACTCATGGCTGCTGCAAATTTTCATTGCACTGACAACAAAACACATACAAGGTTTCCAGTGTAGTCAATTTAAATTTGCATTGCCACACTGCTCTCGCACAGCCAGGGCTAATAGCCTCGCTGCCTTCTGGTTGACTAATTTTCTGCCTCTATATTTATCATAATTACTGCAGTTGCTGCTGTGTCATATTTACCCCTTGTCACTAATAAGGCTGTAGAAAACAACTCTATGGCCTCTATTCTGACCTTCAGATCAAGCCAGTTCAGCATGAAATGATCAATAGTCAAGCAAATAAAATATGCAACCAAGGAAAAATAGAGGACAGGAATAGGAAGATATTGTGACCAAGAATAATAAATTCATAGAACTCAATCAAAAGATAACATTTATAGGCGGGGGTTTCAAAATGCTTGTTGAACATGCTGAAAAATGATGTACAAACATGAGCAGCACTGCAGGACATGAACTAAAAAGCCCAGTAAAAGAAAGAACGTCTCATTCAGAGCCAATACCAATATTCTATATAGTCAAAAACAAACAAAAAACAAAGAGTAGGAATCCTGCGGTCAGTGTTCTCTTTGTTTTCAATTGATCAACACCATTTTGACATTATTACAGGCTAATAGTTTGGTTTACTTATCGATGAAAGCTCTGAGCTCCCAAAGCTGACATTTAAGTAGTTATTGGACTGAATTTGCATATGGGTGTCATTTGCATATGTGAGTATTAACAGACACTTTTGCAAATTTCTCCAAAACTTTAAAAAGAAACAGAAAAAAAAGGAAAAGACCTAAAAATTACAGTTTGTCCCATTTGTTTACTGTTCAGTCCATTCTCTATCCAACAGCCTCATTAAGGTAGAGTCCATGTGGTTGGTTTCATTTTTGTGTCATTTACAGTAGCGGTCATGTTGTTTAAATTTGTAAGAAGAACAGTTTAAGTAAACTCACTTGAGCAGTTTGTGCACCAAGTGTTTTATAGCTTCACACTGGTGGAGTCATGATGTGCGTCACTGCAATGTCAGGCATGTTGGTACATCAAGATGCACTACTGTCCCATTTCCCTCCTTCCACTTTCCAGAAAAGCATCTTTTTTTGCTATCTACACACTGATTATTACTTTATTGACTACTGTACTTTTTTTTTTGTCAGTGAGCTAAATTTATATACTTTCCCAGTCTTATCAACCACCTGAAACACTTCACACTACAAACCATTTTTCACCAGTTCACGCACACCTTTGTATAGTGCTTTTATTCTACACAGAGTTTTATCTGTCCAACACACAGTAACACAGCAATAATGCACTGGGTGCAGCATAAGTCCACATGTGGACCAGAGGAACCAAAGCTCAAACCACTGACCTTTTGATAAGTGGTTGACTTCCTATATCACAGTTAATAAAACTCTCTTTCACAAATTATGTTCCTACATTAGTGAGTTATTTTGCCAGTTGTGTTGTGGTGGTTGAATTGGGGTCTTAGGCATTTCTTAAAATAGTGAAACTCTACATTTATAAGTTGCATTAGAGGCACCTGGAGTTGTTTGTGGTGGATTGTGGAAAACATATAACTGTCACATCAGACACAGGGGTTTCTAGCTGAGTCCAGTCTCAGTGTTTCAAGTTACTGCATTCTTGAAACATCCAGAAACATCCCTTCTGTATTAAACCAGATCAGGTCATCCGTTAATCAAGAGCTGGTAGTGCCTAAAGAGAGCCATATTAAACAAGAGGATTAAAGATAGCTAAAATAAATAAATAAATATTGCCTGTGAAAATTGTACCCATACATTTAATAGTTACATACTTCTCATTTGCATAAATTAAAATTTCCTCATGATTATAAAGAAAATAAAGTTCAGTTCAGTTTATTTTATTTTATTTTTATATCTATAGTGCCAGTTCATGGGCAGCACAGTGGCGGTGTTGGTTAGCACTGCTGCTTCACAGCAAGAAGGTCCTAGGTTTGAGTTCACCATGCCTTTCTGTGTGGAGTTTGCATGTTCTCCCCGTCTTTGTGTGGGTTTTCTCCAGGTACTCTGGTTTCCTCCCGCAGTCCAAAGACATGCAGTTAGTGGGGTTAGGTTAATTGGTGATTCTACATTGCCCATAGGTGTACATGTGAGTGTGAATGGTTGTCTGTCTGTGTTGGCCCTGCGACAGGCTGGCGACCTGTATCGGGTGTACCCTGCCTCTCGCCCTATGACAGCTGAGATAGGCTCCAGCGACCCTGAACAGGGTAAGCGGAAGAGAATGAATGGATGGATTGTGCCAATTCACAACAAGAGTCACCTCATTGCACTTTATATTGTGAAGTAAAGACCTTATCAACCATCCCTGATCAGCAGCACTCAGCAACAGTGGCAAGAAATAACTCCCTTTTAACAGGACCTACAGCAAAAACAGACAGGGGGAGGGACAGCCACCTGCCACAACTGGTTGGTTAAATTGGTTGTAAATTACACTTTCCTACAGTGTACAGTGTGTGTGTGTGTGTGTGTGTGTGTGTGTGTGTGTGTGTGTGTGTGTGTGTGTGTGTGTGTGTCTATATATATA